>JAIPMN010020000.1:0-15837 GCA_020650975.1 Apostichopus californicus
TACCTTACTAGCAGGCATCTGGGAGCCACACCTGGGGCGTCTGAACGGCATCATGACACCAGGTATACCAAGGAAACTACCGATCCTGCCAGTGGTATCCACCACTCGAATAATGGTGCCATCAATGAAATACACCTTCCCATCTTTGTCCACTGCAATTCCTGTATTAGAACCAATAACCAACCTTAGTGATTCCTTGCCACATATCATATGAGAATATTAAATGCAGTACTACAGACTGTTGACCGTCAGTGAAAACAATATGGATTCAAGAACATGCTTAAGCTAATACCTAGCAAGAATGAACTTGTCTGGTTTGTCATATGACCACTTATGTAAGGATTAAATATCTGGGCTCTTCTAGTGTTCAGGTTTAACTGAAGCCAAGGAGAGTCAGTATCAAATTTTGTCATAGACTGCTTATGTAAGGATTAAATATCTGGGCTCTTCTAGTGTTTAGGTTTAACTGAAGCCAAGGAGAGTCAGTATCAAAGTTTGTCATATGACTGCTTATGTAAGGATTAAATATCTGGGCTCTTCTAGTGTGCAGGTTTAACTGAAGCCAAGGAGAGTCAGTATCAAAGTTTGTCATATGACTGCTTATGTAAGGATTAAATATCTGGGCTCTTCTAGTGTGCAGGTTTAACCCAAGCCAAGGAGAGTCAGTACCAAAGTTTGTCATATGACTGCTTATGTAAGGATTAAATATCTGGGCTCTTCTAGTGTGCAGGTTTAACTGAAGCCAAGGAGAGTCAGTATCAAAGTAAACTAAGAAACATAGTCCACTTCTTTCCAGATTACAATGCAATCAAATTTATGGTTAGCAACAGAAAGACATAATCAACTGCAAAACCAACATTGAATAATGCAAGGTAGTACTAATCAATATTAGGTGATGGATTTATTCACACAAACTTGGCACAACAAAATCTGTGTTTTAATTAAGAAAAAAAAACATGATTTGCTGCAAAAAACTTTTCATATTACATAAGTGTTCATGTAATTGTGCAACAAACATCTTCTACAGTTCTGGCTTTGACAGGTCCTGTCAATATTTAAATTGCTGTAAATTGTCAACTGTATAGTTTCACTCATGAGACAAAAGGGATAGAGTCCATGATTCTGCCAGCATACTACCAGTTTCCTAATACAAAGGTCTATAGTGTTATGGAAAGAGTCTATAGGAGGACACTTTGAAATACAAATGATTTGATTTCCCTCTATCTTTGCAAGAGTCACATAGAGTAAATCTGTTTGGCATTGATTCTGTAGTACCTTTAGGGGAGTACAGTCTGGCATTACTTGCTGGGCCATTGTCTCCACAACCATCAGCATCCACCAACAAACAGGGCCTTCCAGTCCCAGCAAGAACATCCACCTCTGTGTGATTGGAGCCATTCAGAGGAATCTGAAGCTCATAAATCCGCCTCATCTGGGGTTCAGCAAGGTAAAGTTTGTTTTCAAGAGTACTGACTGCCAGATGGTACTTATATGTAGGCACATAACTGTAAAACAGAATGATATTTGATTGCTTGAGACACACACAAAACAGTTCCTTTACTGTAGTTCAATATTTTTAAGAACCTAAGTACTTGATGTTGACGTTGCACATGACATTTCAAGTCTACTAATCTATTAAGTTATTGGACTATTCTTCAATATGTCCTATGTGACTACTATTGTACCCAACTTTCATAAACACAGTCACATGCAAATATACATACCTTCTGACAAAAAGATGAAATTATCTTCTCTGGGTCAAGCATACAACAATAAAGGAAATCAAGTGTGGTAATTACCCAACTACCTGGTAGCTCAAATCAGCACTATAGTGTATGTTTCAAACTGGACAAAATAGATCAAATAGAAAATTCAAAAATTTTAATAACTTGCTAAACTTTTAGTATTTTAGGCTACACACAACCATAGTGATCACCATAAATTAGAACTGTGTTTTGTAACATGTATTAGAACAGAAATTTGTGGTTATGGTTAATCAAATAAAGATTAATGCAACCTTTGCAATATTTTTGACATAATCCTACATGTCACTGAATTCATACATTTAGTGCTATATTGACATGAATAACTACAGTGCAGGTATATCAGTCTATCAAACATGCTCTAATGGGGGGATACATAGTCCACCACATATCATGTCTCGTGGTCCACCACACACCATGTCTGTCTACTAGTCCACCACAGATCATGTCTTCTAGTCCACCACAGATCATGTCTCCTAGTCCACCACAGATCATGTCTACTAGTCCACCACAGATCATGTCTCCTAGTCCACCACAAATCATGTCTCCTAGTCCACCACAGATCATGTCTACTAGTCCACCACAGATCATGTCTCCTAATAGTTCACCACAGATCATATCTTCCAGTCCACCACAGATCATGTCTCCTAATAGTCCACCACAGATCATGTCTCCTAATAGTCCATCACAGATCATGTCTACTAGTCCACCACAGATCATGTCTCCTAATAGTCCACCACAGATCATATCTTCCAGTCCACCACAGATCATGTCTACTAGTCTACCACAGATCATATCTTCCAGTCCACCACAGATCATGTCTCCTAGTCCACCACAGATCATGCCTAATAGTCCATCACAGATCATGTCTACTAGTCCACGACAGATCATATCTTCCAGTCCACCACAGATCATGTCTCTTAGTCCACCACAGATCATGCCTAATAGTCCATCACAGATCATGTCTCCTAATAGTCCACCACATATCATATCTTCCAGTCCACTATAGATCATGTCTCCTAATAGTCCACCACATATCATATCTTCCAGTCCACTACAGATCATATCTTCCAGTCCACCACAGATCATGTCTCCAAGTCCACCACAGATCAAACCTAATAGTCCATCACAGATCATGTCTACTAGTCCACCACAGATCATATCTTCCAGTCCACTACAGATCATATCTTCCAGTCCACCACAGATCATGTCTACTAGTCCACCACAGATCATATCTACTAGTCCACCACAGATCATGTCTCCTAATAGTCCACCACAGATCATATCTTCCAGTCCACCACAGATCATATCTACTAGTCCACCACAGATCACATCTCCTAGTCCACCACAGATCATGTCTACTAGTCCACCACAGATCATATCTCTGTCTCCAAGTCAACCACTAATCATTTCTTCTCTAGTCCACCACAGATCATGTCTACATGTGTTGTGGTCCATCACAGATCATGTCTACATGTCTTGTACTTCACCACAGGATATGTCTCTGTGTCGAGTTTTCCATCACATGATGTCCAAATTACTTCCCAAACATAAACTTAAAGGCTGTGTCCCACACTTTGATATGTTTGTTGAAAGATACGAGATAAGCTTAGTGTAAACGTTTACATTGTCTGCCACAATTCACTTCCTTGATTTTAGGAGAACAAATCTTTTAGCCTTGACAGTTCTAATGTACAAACTTTGACCACCTTCATGTTTCAAGTTATTATTTTACACTGTACAAACTTTGACAGCCTTCATGTTTCAAGTTATTATTTTACAATGTACAAAGTTTGACAGCCTTCATGTTTCAAGTTATTATTTTACAATGTACAAAGTTTGACAGCCTTCATGTTTCAAGTTATTATTTTACAATGTACAAACTTTGACAGCCTTCATGTTTCAAGTTATTATTTTACAATGTACAAACTTTGACAGCCTTCATGTTTCAAGTTATTATTTTATATAAAAACATCTCGGCCCAATATAGACAGTATTACCAGATAGTGGGTCTTGTACTGGACTATTGCTTCCCACATGAACTACACTCAACAGCATGCTGTTACAACTGTCCATTAACATGCAACATGACTAATACTTACACTAGCACATCCAGAAGAGGGCTGAAAAGAATAAAAACTCTACATGTAGTATTTGAAGTACCTCTATAATTCAACACCATTTGCTACTTCTAGGACTTCAAATTTGTGGTTTGTCTGTGACAATTATTCTACATTTTTATTAGTGTTGAATAAATCACAGAGAAAATGGCCAATTGAGATAACCTGTTGATCCCTTGAGCCAATTTTTGCACCATCTGAGATACCCTGTTGACCCTTGAAACTCTGAGGGTGAAGACTGATAAGAGTGATTTTAAAGTATCAACTATAAACTCTCTGAAGCAAATTTCATTCCTGGATGACTTTATGTTTTGTTGAAGACTTATAGAGCCCCTTCACAAACTATACTGAATTTGACCAAAATATGTTCACCACAGGAAAATCATACCATTGGAGAAGAGACATATTTATAGTAGCTTTAAGTTTAGAGTAATCATGTTTAAAAGGTTTTCAGACTGATATATGTTGACCTCTACCAATTTCAATCACAGGCATCTATCTACCAAGTATGACATTGATTCAACTTGTGGTTGATGAGATATTTTGTTTACAAGCTATTTTCTACAATTTACCATTAAGCCCCCCACCCACCCTGAATATTAATGAAGTCAAAGTTATTGTTGCAAGAGATATTGATATTTTAAGAATTTGATGTAAAGCCTGCAGCCGCCCACTCATTAATATTCACAAGATGGAAACCACAAACAATTGTGGATCTGGGTGGCTGAGCACCACGTGGGTCAGGTCCGGTACTGCCTCGTCGTGCTGCGCCCTCGCTCCCTACACATCATCTACACTCCCAGTATGACATTGATTCAGCTTGTTGGTCTTGATATATCGTGTGTACAAGCTTTTAACTGTTATACACTCTAGCTGCACATTAATGAGTTATACTGACAATGAGTTTATTGATTATATGACCACGTACCTATCATCAACTCACATCACCATCCCAACTTTGAACCAATCATACATATGGTTGAAGAGATATTGACATTTTAAGAATTTATGTTAAGGCACACCCACTCATTAGTATTCACAATATGGGAACCGCAAACAATAGTGCACATCTACACATCATGGGGCATATACCTATCAAGTGTGACATTAATTCAACATGTGGTTGTTGAGATATCATGTTTACAAAGTGGCTGTCACACACATACACATTCCGGCACAGTTGTAAAGGTAACTGAGCCTTCAGCATCATAACCAAATACTGCATCCATAATAGCTTTTTTAATAGATACGTTATTTTGGAGTTTGTTAGAAGGGGGTTGTAAGGGGGTTGTAAATTTTACTCTCACCGAATCCCCAAAAGCACTGTGAATGCTAGTGATAGGCTACACAAAGCACTGTGAATGCTAGTGATAGGCTACACAAAGCACTGTGAATGCTAGTGATAGGCTACACAATTGTTATCAAACTTTCACAAGGTACTTCTTATATTGTCATTGTCATTGACCATGATCTATTGTTGATGGTCTGGATATGTGTTGTTTACAACTTGACTGTAATTGTGTAAACAGTTTGTTTGATTCCTGCCAAGAATATTTCCAAATGCAATGCAGGTGTTAGCGGGGTATGTTCAGATTGTGCTGCGTCCACTTAAACAAAACAGCACGAGACTAGTGTAAGTTACTTAACCTTGCGGCGAATAAATTGGCAAATTTCAATTTGGTAGCCTGACGGACTTTTTGGCCATGGAGTGAGGTAACCTGAATACAGTAATGAGCCACAGGGAACCAGGCGCATAGGATTTTTCGATCCCTGAGGAAACCGACAGAAAAGGAAACCTGCAAGCAATTTTTGGACCATTCCCATCACTATTTATGAATAACATCTATGTTGTCAAAATATTGCAAAAGATCTTTGAGAATCTCACCTTAAATGAATCACAACACTTGAATTGCCATCGGGTCCGATTTTCAAAATGAGTTCAGCGTCTCCCACAAATAGGCTACCATCATGGCCAGTAACAACTGCTGTAGGGGCCAGTAGCCTTGTGTTGCGAGCCTTTCCATCACACTGAGGGCAAGATGCTGTTCGAGGTCTTCCATTACCCATGATGGTATGAATTGTGGCAGGTCTAGCATTATAGTCTATACTGGTTCCATCTCCCATCACCAGAATACCTTCAATATAAATTATAAAATATAAATAGCTACTTATCGAGGCAAAGTAGAATCCCCAATTGACATGCCAATGCATTCAAGGACAAAACATATTGTTGTTATATTGTTGTAACAGATATCTAAAAGTCTCAGAACGTCACTTTGTTTTCACAACAGTTTAAAGGGCATAACTGGTGGTTTTTGACATCCTCTAATCCATTCAAATTTATGTTACATTGAATATTTACACTTCCATTGATGTATGGCACATTGTATTATTTTCTTTGGGGACTCGGAAAATTTTGATCAAGCCTAGCACTTTTGGACAAGGAATTTGCGATAAGATTCCTAAGCGCTCAAGTGAGTGCAGGTCACCATGTGAGTCGATAGAGGAAAACTTTCGATCAAGCTTTTCACTTGAGCACTAACACTACCCCGATACGACACTCTGTCATACTGTTAAAATCAAAATGCCAACGAATTGTGTCGTAGGAAGTTGCAAAAACACTTCTGAAAACCGAAATTTAAGTTTCTTTTCGTTTTCCAGTCATCAAACTGACGAAATACGTAGCAGGCTTTGAAGCACCCGCAAAGACTTTCTCGCTCCCAGGGTTTCCCACCATCTGCAGGCGAATATATGTTCAGCGCACTTCGATACAAACACATATTATAGGCAGTATAGTCGAAGCAGTCTCCCAAATTTTGATATATGCCCAAACTCATTAGCCACAATTGCCCCGTTATTATAATGTGCATAATCTTCAGCCGTGATTTACCCCATAGGTGCAGGACAAAAGATCATATTACCAAAGAGTACAATAGGCCCAGCAAGACTTATTTCTCTTTAGCAGAACCAACGACACTAAGCATGGAGCTAACTTAGTGATGCACACTAACACGTACAAACGATATGGCATGTATATTGTACTGAGACGGTAAAAGTTTTCACATTTTTTTACTTTGAAACTCGTGTATGCAATCTATCAGGTGCTTTTTTTTTTCCAGGGTGGTCAAATACAACATAATCAATCTAAAGGAAAAATCAAAGGAATTGGGGGCATAAAAACTAACTTGAAACTTTCATGACTTGTGATAGACTCACCTGTGGTTGGATCATAGGTGTGATGTATGGGAAAGAACCATCCTCCCATACCAGTGGTGCTCCAGGTTATACCATCCAACATGACTGCTTGGACTGACCAGGCAACCTCATTACAAATATAATATTCATAACCAACTGATACTGTTGAGATTAAACAAATATCAGAAACTTGGACAAAGATCAGAAATGGAAAGGTTGCAAAAATGAAAAAGGATGTAAGAAATGAGCTCAACATTATCCCAAAGCTGACAAAATATTCACAACAGCAACAAATTGTAGCATGAGATGTAATTTTTCAATAATTAAATCAAACCATGTGTAGGGCATAGATTGCACACATCAGTGTGGCACACAACTGACCTTACAAGAGTTTGGCTGTCACATTACATGATTCCAAAATTTGCAAGAACATGATTATTCATAACTTACACAGAGCTGCCAACCTTTGGAAAATTGTTCAAATATTTTCAAACCTTAAAACTAGGGCTGGGACGATAATCATTTGCGATATCGAAAATATTTGCAATCTCCAAGGTATATCTGAATATGATAATTTAGCCTCATTGCCAATAACAGCAAACCGATATTGAACATTTTTTTATTTCACAACAAAGCCACTTCTTGTTCAGTTACTGGCAATGACTTATTAATCTGTTCTAAAGAAACACCTTTTTCTTTAGCCTAAGATTACATTGTGATTAATAGATAGTGGGCAATATGCCAATCCCTGGTCAAAGAAACCAGACGCAAGTTCTGAAAAATATTTACCGATAACGATTTGTAAACAGACAAGTCAGGCCACTTTTCATTTCACCAGTCTGACCGCTGTATTCTACAAGTGAACACAACATAATAACAACTGAAACATACCCTCTGACACTTGTTTTGCCAATGAAAATATTCTTGACGAGAATCCAAGAAACTTGTTGCACAATCAAAGTTGTGAACAAGACATATTCAGACCAACGCAAAATGCACCCAGGGAATATTTTGGGGCCCAGATGGTCACAAAAAATGTAGGCCTAATTGTTGTTTTTAAGAACAAGCACAGATACTATGAACTGGCATCACTATACCAAGTATACATCACCATACCAAGTATAAACTAAATCGGACATACGTTGAAGAGATATTGACCATTTTAACAATTTCTTTTAAGCCCAACCCACTCATTATATTCAAGAGATGGAACAAACTCAACAGGGCATATCTACACATCATGGTGCATGTACTTACCTAGTATGACATTGACTCAACTTGTGGTTGTTGACATATCGTGTTTACAAGCTGTTTTCAACGATTTCCCACTAAGCCCACCCACTCATGAATACTAATTAGGCAAAAGTATGAACTAAATCAGACATACAGTTGAAGAGATATTGACATTATAAGAATTTTATGTTAAGTCCCAGGCACCCACCCACTCATCAATATGCAGGAGATCGGAACCAAAAACAATAGGGCCCATCTACACATCATGGGGGCATCTACATACCAAGAAAGACATTGACTCAACTTGTTCTTCTTGAGATATTGTGTAAAGCTAGTTGTCACAAACACACACATACTCTCACACACACACACCCCATCACGATTGCAAAGGTTACTGAAACCAAAAAATTAAAATTCATTGGCCACTAACAATGATACTTTGTACTCTCCATAGACTACTAGTATGGACCTAATAGGCTTAAAATGCTAATGAAATTTCATTAGCAACGCAATAAGTTATAAGTATACATGTCCTTAAATTGATGTCAACAGTGTTTTTCAATGGAAAAGGAATCAATTAGTAATTATTGTCCCATTGTTATAACTTACCATATGTCCTATTATATTACGAAGTCCTCAAGTTCAAACACTATTCCCAGTTTTAAATGGCACTATTAATTTGTTTTTTTCTTATCCTCAGTTTTTTTTCAAACAGAGCAAAAAGCTGTGTGAATTTTGTAAACACCCACCGCCATGCATATGAAAAATTCCTATACGTATAGTCTTACAGGTGCAAAGAGCCAACCATTTCTCAGTTAATTTCCATTTCACCACGAACTGCCAATTTAAACAACCTTGTAACTCGATCTATGATAAACCATTTGTATGAATGTCGGGGTAATTCCAAAGGCCAAATAAGGTTTGTTGGATTGTTCTGTTATTGTATTGTTTCTTTTTCAGGCATATATTAAAAAACCTTTTTGAAATCACTTATACTTTGGGGAAACTCGTACAGCCCTATTTATCATGACTTCCTGTAGGAAATATGTAAAAGCCATACTTGTTGCCAGCTCTGCTTATAAGGTTCGGATCTTCAACTTACCTTTGGCTCTAACTTTGCCATGGACCAGCCTCCCATATGCATTTGTCTTATTCCATGTAAAGCCAATCGAGAGATGTGGCTCTGGTTCAGTGATTTTTGACCAACGGACACCAGCTATGTCAAGTTTGATGTGTATGAGCTGAATTCGATGAAGACCTTCACGCTCATCCAAGGTGAGGTTGATGTAAGCTCCTACTCTGTTGCTACGGTGACTGTAATACTTGAGTGACATTGAAGAGGGTGTGAGCTTGATTTCATCATGGATGCTCTGAGACAATGAAGAAAAGACATATATTACCAAATCAGAATTTTGTTCATGTTTTGTAGACACATTCAGTATGTCTGATCCTAGCAACCAATAACTAATTATAGTGCATATAAATGTTTGAAAGCTTTAACCAGAACATGAGTGCTGCTATTGGCAGTCACACAGTAGGTCTGATGCTAGCAATGGATGATTATGTCTGATTGGTGCATATCAAAGTTTGAAAGTTTAACAAAATATGAAAGCTGCTGTTGAAAGTCATGTAGTAGCTCTTACCATAACAACCAATGATTATGTCTGATTTGTGCATATCAAAGTTTGAAGTTTATTACAAAATATGGAAGCTGCTGTTGAAAGTCATGCAGTAGCTCTTACTATAACAACCAATGATTATGTCTGATTGGTGCATATCAAAGTTTAAAAGTTTAACAAATATGAAAGCTGTTGAAAGTCATGCAGTAGCTCTTACCATAACAACCAATGATTATGTCTGATTGGTACATATCAAAGTTTCAAGGTTTAACCAGAAAATGAGTGCTGCTATTGGCAGTCACACAGTAGGTCTGATGCTAGCGATAGATGATTATGTCTTAACAGACACTGGACCTCCACAGAACAATTCTGTTATTGTACAAGTTTGTACTTGGTACGATGGATCCATATATCAAGTATGAATTGACAATGCATTGGCCTTGTCATTACATTCCAGTAGACCATTCATTAGACTTTAATATCATTTCACATAACATATACTATGCATTGGCCTTGTCCTTACATTCCAGTAGACCATTCATTAGACTTACCATTTCACATAACATATACTATGCATTTGCCTTGTCATTACATTCCAGTAGACCATTCATTAGACTTAATTACCATTTCACATAACATAACATATACTATGCATTTGCCTTGTCACCACATTCCAGTAGACCATTCATTAGACTTTAATATCATTTCACATAACATATACTATGCATTGGCATTGTCATTACCTTCCAGTAGACCATTCATTAGACTTATCATTTCACATAACTCCTATGCATTGGCCTTGTGATCACAATCAAGTAGACCATTCTTTAGACTTTAATATCATTTCACAAAACACATACTATGTATTGGCCTTGTCATTACATTCCAGTAGACCATACATATTAGACTTACTATTTCACAAAACACATACTATGCATTGGCCTTGTGATCACAATCAAGAAGACCATTCTTTAGACTTACCATTTCACACAATATATACTTTGCATTGGCCTTGTCATTTCATTCAAGCAGACTAGAACATATATCACTATTACTGCATACAAAGTGAGTGTGCTTTAGCCTTCACATAACATGTAAGTAGACTACATATAATTCTTCCCATGACATGCATTAGCTTTGAAATTATATGGAAGTGGACTGATATATGTATTGCCCTTGCCTTCACATTCAGTGAGCTAGTACATATTACCATTACCATTTAATGCAAGTGAACTATACAATAGCCCTAATTGCCATTACACACAAGACTGATGTATTTTCCTTGTTAATACATGAAATAACTATTCATTGCAGCTGCCATATCATGCAAGTAGATTTATCCTTACCATTGCATGCAAGTAGAAGATGAAGCTATAATGTTTGCAAACTTTTTTTGATATTGACCTCCAGAAAAACCTACACTCAATTTTGTGGGAAGCTAACATCTCTGATACTGAAAAGGACTTTTCATCTCACAGTATGTTTGTTCTCTCTGCATTGAGAGTTGCTAAAGTAAAATGCAAACAGTAATATCTATCTTCACTGCAAACTTTTTCGCGGTCCCACCGACCACATGCTTCAGCTTTGTGCAACATTTACATTTTCAAAAGTAGCCATTGAAGCTTGAGTTTCTTAATCCACATTGCGTAAAAGTTATTTACATACTGTAATGGGAAAGGGGTCAGATCTGACCGGGGTTGGGTCGTCTTTTCTATAGCGGTTGGGGAAAAGGAAACCTTTGTTCAACTTTCAATAACCATTGAACCTTGAAGAATGAACATTGCATAACAATGAACATTGCATAACAATGAACATTGCTTTGTAATTGTTAATGGTAACTTACGACAGTGGTTCATAAATGTTGTACTAGGCCTTTTAAGGGCATGTATTGTGTCGTCGAGATCCACAAGTAATATTTTCTACAAAATTTAAGGGGCTCAATAAAAACAGTTAAAAGTGCAGTATTTTTGTTCTTGCATTTTCTCTCTAGGCATTGTTTTACTTTACATTGATTTCTGACATCACAGCATATTCATAGCCTTTAACATTTTAAGATACACTATGTAAGAGAGTTGTATACCATACAGTAGTATGCATTGCGTGATGTCTAGGCCAGCATATATATGCTACTTTAACTAGCTTACAGCAAAATTTCCAGCTTCCGTATTTGAACCATTTTGTTGTATGTTCCTTACGAGATTCATCATTTAATTATTTTGAGTGCATATTATAGACCTATCACTATAAGCTTCCTTAGTATACAAGCCAGTGTGTTGTCAGTACTTATAGCTGAGTATTGTGTGTTCCTGTACAGGTATTTTAAAGTGCATGTTTTCATGGAGGGCTGCAGGAATGTTGCGTCCAGCGGTCGCAACTTTTCAAATCCTAGTAAGAATACTGTACCACCATGTATTTCTTTAAGAGAGAGGCATCACACACACATTCATGTCATAACCATTGAGCAGACACAAACATTTTAAAGACGTTGCGTTCAGCGGTCTCAACTTTTAATTCTAGTAAGAATACTGTACCACCATGTATTTCTTTAAGAGAGGGGCATCACACACACATTCATGTCATAACCATTGAGCAGACACAAACATTTTAAAGACGTTGCGTCCAGCGGTCTCAACTTTTAATCCTAGTAAGCATACTGAACCACCATGTATTTCTTTAAGAGAGAGGCATCACACACACATTCATGTCATAACCATTGCATCTGGCAAGGAATCAAATTCTTGTTCTGTGCCTGTAAGACCATCAGAGGGAAAACGCTACAGTTTAGTTAAGTATGCCACTATAAATGGTTGAACATAATTTATATCAACATCCAGACCTAACTTTAATTTCTTTATTCAATTTAATATCCTGTTGACTGACAAAGACCATTAAATCCAAATGATATAACCTTTGCATCTATGCATCTTCTCTTTGGGATAAACAACATATCCAGGGCTCCTTTATAAACACATCATCACAATATCATCAAAATACAGACTTCAGATTGAAAAACCACATCTCACTGTTCCTCATGATCAATTCTGATGACAGCTAACCCTTTTGTTCATATTGAAGAGGGGAAGAAGTAAGATGTTTATCTGAAAGGACTAAGATTGGGTTAAATTAATGGAGCTATTGCCAGCCCAAATGTGCTGATTGATTTTCCTGTGGGTAGATGAAGTCAGTAATATGATTGTAGGTTAACATAGAGAAGCTACAGCAGCAAGAAGAACCTATCAATAAACACAAATTTTTCTTAGTTAATAATATTAATATAATAAATTGAACTTATAAAGCGCTAAAATCTATGGAGTATTCAATAGCGCTGTACAACCCTAATAGAATGCCAACTTAGACTGCTTAGTTTACAGATTCAGAAAATAGTAATCTACTGCATGTTGCATAGTGACAAATGTTAAAGTTCCTGGTAGGATAGATATATCCAATCAAGATGGCCACATTATGCTTGAACAACCAAACATGTAAATCTGGTCATTACCAACAAACCAGCTGTTACTGGACTGGCAATGTTCTCACTCAAGAAGAAAAAAAGAAGAACCATTGTCTGTAATTTGATCCTGAAAAATGAGGGTTAGTCTCACCTAAGGAAAACTATTTCCTGTGGAAGAGAAACCAGTTACAGTAAAGACTTCTTTCTGAGTTTTATTGCTTTTACATTACTGCATTCTAGCAAATGGAAGCTGCTAGCAACTTCCACCCATCCTACACCCTATCCCTCCAAGAGAAATGTATCAGAAAACCAGAGAGCCAGAAGGCTTTGTGATTCCTTGACATAAAATGTTCACACAACTACCTGATTCCAAGAACTAAGTGACAACCATAAGATCAGAGTCTTTCAACTCCCTAAACCATTACATTCTAATATTCACTTGTGGGCATCAACAATCAAGTCACTGATAAGGATTATAACACTTAAATATCCAGGGAGAACAATCTTCCTACTGTATGCTCAATACAGTCACACAGATACTGTACGAAAACATGGACATTTCATTTACCTGAGTGAGCTAACAAGTTAGCACTGCCACCAAGCCCTTTTACAATTGTTCTGAATCAATGAAAATTATATCATTGCTTATTCACTGTGAAATATTTTGACAATTTGATGTCAAAACCAAAATCAGGGAAAATATATATCACAGAGCGTAAGGCCAATTTTGACACCATTTGAGATTTGACCTACATTGCCCTTGGACCTCTTCAAAAAAATATTACAGTTCTTTCACTCACTAAGGTATATTCTGAGTTATCATGTGTCCAAGGATTTCAGACTTTGACATCTTTTGGCCTCAAATTACCTTCGACCTTTCCCAATAACGAAAGCAGACGAGAACTTACTGAGGGGCACTTACACACAGATTCAGCAAAGCTTACTGCATTATCAGATTTTGTCTCCTGTTGACCTCAAGTGACCTTTGACCTCTACCACAACAGCTCAAAGTGTAATTATTAATGGGCACCTACCACTCAACGGTGCCATTAGCCAGTGCTACAGATGTTCAGTTAGCTTGCACACAAGGTACTCATGTTTTTGCCACTTGTGACCTCAAATGACCTTGAACTTTGCGGAATAACGAAAGCAGCCAAGAAGTTTATGCACTGTACCTTAGCAAACTTGAGTTTGGTTACACAAGAAACCAGAATGCATTGAGGTTTCGATGACTTCAGTGCACCAGACTTCTGGTTGTTAGTATAACCAGAACTAGCTGTTACAATAGAAATGGCCCGAATCACCATTTTGATATGTACAATAACATGATGGCATGATAAACACAGGTCAGTCTACTGTACGTAGCTATACACACCTCCACCAAAACAATAGGGGTCTTGTACTCAAATGTTATGAATCCATACACCAAGTATTAGAGGCATCCACAATTTCCATCGTTAGATATCATGTAAAAGGTTTTTCATAGATTGACCTCTGGTGACCTCAAAGGAGATTTGACCTCACAAGCATAGGTTTCTCAACAGAATTATCATCACAGGAAAAGTTTAAATCAGAAAAAAAAAATTTAAATCAGAATTGGAGAGACGGATAATGATAGCCATTGTAGCATCACATAGTAACCAGACACACTTAAACTAAATAACAACTAGTTCTTGTAACATGAGGCCACTTAGGCAGTGTGAGTCATTAGTGACTTATAGTGTTGTTCTGGCTTAGAATCAGTAAGTGCTGGTCACGAACCTCTAAGCCAGGGTTATACCCCCTAATATTGTCCTCACTGGGCATAAATAACAACTAGTTCTCGTAACATGAGGCCACTAAGGCAGTGTGAGTCATAATTAGTGACTTATAGTGTTGTTCTGGCTTAGAATCAGTAAGTGCTGGTCACGAACCTCTAAGCCAGGGTTATACCCCCTAATATTGTCCTCACTGGGCATAAATAACAACTAGTTCTCGTAACATGAGGCCACTAAGGCAGTGTGAGTCATTAGTGACTTATAGTGTTGTTCTGGCTTAGAATCAGTAAGTGCTGGTCACGAACCTCTAAGCCAGGGTTATACCCCCTAATATTGTCCTCACTGGGCATAAATAACAACTAGTTCTTGTAACATGAGGCCACTAAGGCAGTGTGAGTCATTAGTGACTTAGTGTTGTTCTGGCTTAGAATCAGTAAGTGCTGGTCATGAACCTCTAAGCCAAGGTTAGACCCTCTAATAGTGTCCTCACTGTAGAGTCAGTCTGAAGATAATACATATTCTGAGTTATACACAAACAACGTTGGTGCCAAACTCCATACCAAGCCAATAGGACACATGAACTGGTTGTTGTCTTAGTGTTCTACAAATGTCCTGTAAAATTACCTCAACGTATTAAACATTCCCTCTTTGAATGTTACTCTGCCAGTTTCAATACAATTGGAGGTTGGGGGAGGGGGG
>JAIPMN010020001.1:0-21265 GCA_020650975.1 Apostichopus californicus
ATTACAAATTCGTCACTCAGGAAATCTGCAATAAAGTTCATGCGGCCTTAATTTTTGGTGGATTATTTCTGTTATTAGCGATTCCAATTGACATCAACATTAGAACCCACTGCAAGTTGACAAATGATGCGGCGAACTGGAAACCCCAGCCCCATTTTGCCCTATGTTTCAGGATAGAATACCCCTCATTTGTTCAAACCCATGACAACTAACAATCTGTGAATAAATTTACATCGAAATGGGCACATTATATTGCACCAAGTCGGTCAAGGAATGACCCCAGGTCCTCAGATATAGGCCTGTAGGAACGATGCCACAAAATGTCCCCGGACATACTATAGGCGAAGGAAGCTATCCGCCGCGACTGCATGTGCGACTGCGGTCGAAGGGTCGTTCATGAGTGGTCATCATGGAGATTCGAGACCATTCAGACCAATGATATATTTTTCGCACATGTAATTTTTTTTCGACACCCAAAATCCCAGTGGGAGGGCGACTGGGGGCGACAAGCTTTCATGGGGGCTGTCGCCCCCACGCCACCCCTTGGCTACGCCACTGGTGGATTTACATGAGTGCCAAACTGCTGAGTCTCTCTTCATTCATTGTAGAACGCATGTAGTTTTTCATTCTGCGCATTGCGCTGAAAGACCTTTCAGCAGTTGCCGAAGCTATTGGCATGGTTAATCATGGTTAGTCTTAACTAGATGTTAAAAAACCGACAAGATCGGATCCTAGTCTTTTTCGGCGGGTAAAGTGTTGAATGAAACGGCACGCGATAGAAATGACAGCCTAGATGACAGAAGAATAGGTCACCTAATTTAGCCATATCCTTGCTACGTTCATTTCAATAGTTTTTCCTGTCTAGACTCTTAAACTCGTCCAGTAAGCTTATGGATTTGAATTATGGGTGTTTAAAAAAAATAAGTAACTTGGCCAAAAAAATTGTAGGCCCGGGCCTACAGTGCTACATACTGGCTACGCCCTGTAGGCCCGGGCCTACAGTGCTACATACTGGCTACGCCCCTGCCTTTGAAGAAGATCCTGCTAGGATCGAAACGTCAGGCCAACTTACTTTTACACAACAATACATATTTATGCAAATAAATAGTCACGCCTAGTGGGCATTGCTTTGGCCTGCGTTCAACTGACGTTTTCTTATGACAACTTCGACGGTTGGGTTACGTAGCCTATACCGTTTTTGTATGACGGAAACTAATGTAGTGTCGTGCACAGGATTTCAAAGGGGGAGGGGACCATACTGTTCTATGTGAATTGGATTTGCTAATAAATACGTTGTGTTTGTGTGTAGTTGAAGAAAATAAGGGAGGGTACACCCGCATTGAAGTCGAATTACTACCCGGCAGTGCATGCAAACACATTTTTCAAAGTGAACTATACTGTGATGATAGTAATATCAGGTCTTCTGGTATCTTTAGCGTACATGCCAGGATTGTAGTCAAGTGTTTAAATACACTCTTCTTCAGCATGCTATCGAAAATTCGTGAAAGCATAGGCTACTTGGGCGCAGCCTGCCAGTGCGGTGAAATGTTGAAGTGTTTTGGACATTTCAAAACTCATTTGAGTTGACATTTGAAATCATCGTGTAGATATATATTTTGATCGTGCACTTGTTCTATTTTCACGTTATTACTATTATTTTTAAGCTCGAGGCAAGATTACACATACGTCCTGTGCAACAGTAGGCCTACATGTTGTCCAAATGTAAACCTCAAGTGCTCGAAAAGACCATATGAAGCTATTTATCTCCGAAAATAAAAAAATAAAAAAATATTCCCCTTTGCTTTTCATCTCTCTTAATAATTTATACCATATGGCAATAGCTTGGAAGTGGCATGACATCCTAGAAGTAACTTTACAAACTTGTATCACTTATTTTAAGCATCCTTAACTTTGGCACAGGAAGACATGTGGGAGATAAAACTAATGGCGACGCACGTTCAATAAGTTATTACCTATATAAAGGGCAATGTAGCTTTACAGAGGTGAAGGAGACTAGTTTTTTTCTGATCAGTGTGTTCGTACACCTGTTATTGGTTGGGGACAGGTGTAGCCACCAATAAGGTGCCCTACTGAAGTGCAGGGGTAGCAGTACCCACAGAAGGTACACCATTTTCAGATAACAATTTCGGTAAATTATCTCTTAAGATTTTCCTTTAGCAAATTGAGGAGAGGAAAGAATACCCTCACCAAAGTCAAATTTCAACTCAGCTTAACAACAGAGACTTCAATATCTGAGTTATTGATAACAAAATAACATGTTTTGCAAAGGCTGGGTTCTTAAGGAAACAGTGTTTTGGTCACCAAAGTAAGATTGCAATTGATTAAACTAATGCAATCTCCGACAATTTTGCAAGTAAAGGTTAAAGCAGCATTTTGCGTTTGGTCGCGGTTTTCTACTTTTTTGACATGTCCATCTAGTTGTTTTTACATATATCAATCACAAAACAGCAAACTAAGATATTAGCCAAGTTTGTCCCTGCCAACAACGTTAATTGGCGAGTAATTAAGGATATTTGCAGATAATGAGAAAAGTGTCCACGACAAATTCCACATTTAAATTAATCGCATACAGTTCCCCCAAACCCACTAGTTTGAATTCAACCAATCAGAGATGCAGGTTTAGTTATGAGCCGTTGCTAAAAATAGATTCAAGACTTTGTGTTGGTATAACCAGGGAGTTGTTATGGAACTCCCTGGTACAACTGCCATATAGACTGTACACAAATCAAGCATGGTGTTGTATTACGTATTGGTCAATGACGTTCGTAGTGTTTAAATATTCATATTATGGGCGAGGTTTATTGGGATCCCAACGGAAAATATCTTGGAGAAAAACAAAGTTGAAAGTTGCAAATTTTTCGACATTTATGCCACCATTTGAAGTAAGATTTAAGTAGATAAGCTAGTTATGTATGTTGTTATGGCATAGTGGAGTCAGTGAGGTTGAGAAAAATCATAGAAAAGGATGCAAAATGCTGCTTTAAATGATGAATTCCTGAGAACTCTGTCAATTTGATCAGTATTTTGTCATCCAGAAATAATTGGTATTAAATTCATGCAAATACATATGAAAACTACCACATTTTGCTTCAATATTTAATATGAAACTTACTATAAATTGCTCATTAAGCTACATCGTTATGTGATTTTACAATGGGATAGCATTGAAAATATAAACAGCAACTGCTCTAAAAGCTGCTCTAAGCAAAAGAGCTGGACGATGACACACAACAGAAGACACCAACAAATGATATGACATTGTTTCATTTATTTTAACATCTAAAACACCAACAATTGGTATGGACATGCCAACTCAATGATAAAATATAAAAGATGGATTGACAAAAAATGGACCCTAGCTTTAATCATCAGCTCTTAGTGGCAATTCTTCAAAAGTCTGCAATATTACCATGCTGTTACTCATTATTTCAATTACGTATAGTCTTCAAATTAATGGAAGAAAGCCGAGAAAACAAACTTACAAATTGTGACACCCCTCCCCTATCCTCCCCATGGCAAACCAGTATATGTACAAAAACATGTCATTTCTGCAGTATGGCTGACTGATATTATAATATTCACTGCAAAGAGATGTGTGTGCTTTTCAATATGTAATCAAATTTAACTGGAATGGATTGTTCTTCCTTACTTTTAAAATGTTTTTCTGAGTATGGTTTACAATTAACATTCACCAAACACAGGCAGAAAGAAATACTAAACAGTTCAGTTTATATACAGTTTCCTTTGTACAATCAGCAGGTTTTGTTCTTTGCAGACAACCACAACTTATCCACCAATTTTATTCTGTAGATATTACAAATTACTAACTCTGCAGACATTGTGACAAATGACCATGTGCTTGCTTTGGGTTTATTTACATGACAAGCGAGTGTGGAGAAAGTGGATGCCAATGATCTTAAACATAAAAATAACAAAAAATTGAGGGACAAGTAACTTTTATCTTGTGCCAATATCAGTGACTAAATGCCTGTCATAAGACAGACATGATAATTCAACAAGGTAGCAGAAGGTCCCTTGTTTAGTATGGGCGACCTCTCCTGTCATTTCTGCGATCCATATCCCTCGTGGGTCCACCTCCTCGGCCTCCACGGCCCATGAAACCACCCCTGCCACCACCTCTGTCGCCACCTCGTCCACCGTAGAAGCCTCGTCCCCCTCTCATACCGCCACGGTCTCCGCCACGACCTGAGTATCCACTTCTACCTCTCGGTCCATCCATACCTGCCAAAGACAAACACAGAAGATAATAATAACAGCAAACCCTTAAACAGCACCCTCTACCCTCTACTGGTGTGGAGGAGGGCTGAGTATACAAACTTATAAAGACAAGAAGATAATAATAACAGCAAACCCTTAAAAAGCACCCTCTACCCTCTACTGGTGTGGAGGAGAGCTGAGGATACAAACTTATAAAGACAAACACAGAAGATAATAAATAACAGCAAACCCTTATAAAGCACCCTTTACTGGGGTGGAGGGGGGGGGGGAAGGTCTGAGTATACAAACCCTTTAACCCTTTAAGACAAACACAGAAAATAATAATAACACCAAGCCCTTAAAAAGCACCCTCTATACCCTCTACAGGGGTGGAGGGGGGCTGAGTATACAAACCCTTTTACCGAGACACCACAGGCTAAAACTTCCTTTACACACAAGACTAGAGAGAGAGAGGGAGAGTTCAAATATGACATCATTCGGCCACGTATGATTCAATCGTGTTGTGGTCCATCATTTATTGCGACGTATATTTTCTGTACTGTACTTGCAAATCATGCTCAATCTAAAATATTTCAAAATTCTTAGAACTTTCAAGACCAAGAATAGAGGTTTTCTCTATTTTTCTCCTTTAACCAGACCATACTTGAAACTTACAATGGCATTGGTGTTAACATGAAAAAAAAGAAAGAAAATAACTACAAAGAGAAAGAAAAAAGGTAGTGGTAATAATGAGCTAGATTCTTCTCAGCTCTAAGAGGCAGTTGTTCTTCACAAACATCTCTATAATACAAGTAAACGATGCTACTTGGGATTTTGTCTCCTTTAAGACAGTCCACATACAAGTATGAACCCCCCCCCCCCCCCTCCTCTGGGATCAAGAAAGTGACCCTCACTTTTATCCATGCTGCAGGTAGTCAACCATTCTTTTTTATTTTTATTTCTACATACAAACATTCAAGCATATCACTTACCCATGCCACCATTATCACCACCACCAGGCTTAGGAGCTTGGCATCTGTTACAGTGTTGTCTCCAGCCAAAGTTCACATTTCCACAAGGTCTGAAATTGAAAGATCATTCCGTTTTGTGAATTGTTCAGAAACAGAATGTAATGCTTGCTTTCTTGTTAGTCAAATTATTTTGCATTGAATAACTTAGCATTTCAACCGTTCAGAGTCTAACCTCACAATTTTCACCATCATCACCAAATTCTGTGTACAGCACAAGTAAAAAGGCCATTTGGCATGTCATGGCTACTAAGTTCATTCCCTGACAACACATGCCAAATAGGGTACATCACTTGCTAAGAAATATCTCTTCTACTTATTTATCCAACCAATAGATGACACCTGTTCTGCATGATTTCACTAATAGCTGAGTGGATGCACGACAGTTTAGCACATGCACAATGTTCTAACAAGCAGATTGGAACAATATTGGTCAAGTCTGTGTGGAAAACCGGAAATTGCATACAGACCTGTGCAAATTTGTACTTACTCTTTTACTTGCATTCCTAATACACTTGTAAATGTAAATAAAATCTTATATAGCGCACTACTCGCGATGCATCTGTGCGCTTTACAAACAATCTAGAATATACAATTGAAGTTAGAACCTAAAAACCAACACGACAGAACATCATAAAATCTAAAAAATCCTAGAAACTATCTTTATAATGCTCTTGAAAGAGATGCGTTTTCAGGTGTGACTTGAAGGAGGTGAAGTCTGTGATCATGAGAAATTCCGCTAAATGCTTAACACTTGTAGTAACATCTACAAATCGATCCTAACAATGTCCCTTACAATGAATACATATATACATACCCTTTATCTGTATCGTTCTGGCATTCCCAATCACCCTCTCGCCTGGGTCCTCCTGGGCCGCCACCACCACGTCCCATACCACCACGACCTCCACGTCCACCATCTCTGTCGCCTCCACGACCTCTGTCACCTCCACGGAATCCCCCACCACGACCTCCTATAACAAAAACAATTGCAACAGATTTAGCAGCACTGTGATTTTAAATAAGGTAAGAAAAGAAGATTTATGATACAGGACTTACAACAAAAGTTTCTGCTGACGGGTGCAATTTTAAAGCAGTTCTATGTTTTTGATGGTCTACAATATATATATACATATTTCAAAATATAATTTAATTTTCATCAAACTAAGATATACTCCTAGATATATACATATATATATATATATTTTTTGGGCCATCATAGGACAATGAGCACACAAAATCTTCTTCTTTTGAGAAAGAATCTCAACAAGCCAGGCTAACGAGCTATCAACTTACGAGCTAGACTTGAAGAAGCTGCTCTAAGAGAAACTAGGTTAATCATGACATCCTTCTTAGTTTAAAGAACTGCTTTGATGAAGTAAAAGCACCTTGTCAAGATCCCTAGGGGAGTACCTGTCCATCATTAAACACATCCTTCCCCCCCCCCAAACAGTGGAATGCATAAGTATAACCATCTGAGAAGAAGTTTTTTCTTCACGTCAAGTTTCGGGTCTACTGGAAGTCATTAATAATGCCTACCCTCCTGCTATAGGAACAAACTAAAATTCGCCTCAAAAGTAAGTTTCTATCACCTTGAGAAAGCTAGTTCACTGTGAACAATTTTAACATTAAAAAAGAACTGACTCTCCCACATAGAATAATAAAGTTTTTCTGAACTGCCTGGTGAAGTTATTCATCCCTCCAGGGGGTAGATGGATAGATCAATGATGGTGACTTGGCTTTATTTCTCATTTTTCAGGCCTAAATTTGACAGTGTATTATTTATTATGGATAGTGTTTCTTGTGTAATGATCATTAATGGAGGTTATATAAAATGTTCTGTTCTCTCTAACCTCTGCCTCCTCTGAATCCTCCAATCGGGATTGTCCTGGTAGCTAGCTGCACCTTGATGATGTTCTTGCCAAAAACCTTGCCTAGAAGGAGAACAAAGAATATCATAAACTACAATTCAGTAGAGCGTGGTGGACGATTGTGATCCAAGGATTGCTGCTTCGACTCCTGCCTAGTTCATTACGTTGTGTCCTTGTGCAAGATGCTTTATCTCAATTGCCTCTCTCCACCCAGGGGTTAAATGGGTACCTGTGAGGTAACTTGTCATTGGACGCAGTGTATAACTGCAGCCGCCTGGAGGGATTGTCTCTGGGACAGGTTTTCACTGACCAGGGGTAACATATCGTCTGTAAAGCGCTTTGAGACCTATTGCTGGTATAAAGCGCTATATAAAAGTGGAATATTATTATTATTATTAATTCTAAATAAAATAAAACTGTTAGCACACTGCTTATCCACTATAGAGCCTGTGTAGGAGAATGTGTAAAAGTAAGTTGGCCTGACGTTTTGATCCTAGCAGGATCTTCTTCAAAGGCTAAATGACAAGTAACAGTAACAGAAGGGACAAAAACATGCACAAAATGCAGACAGGTTAATGAGCATGGTGAACACAAACAGATAGATGAAAGGGGTTCAGTAGACAAGGGATGGAGAGAAGAAAGAAAGAAACCAACAGGGGAAGAGGAGAGGTAGGAGATAAACAGTGGAGGGACAAAGAGAGGATTAAGGGAAGGGGGTAGGGAATAAACTGGAGAAGGACAAAGACAGAAAGGTGTCTACTAATCCCCTTGTCTTGTTAAAGAAGTACAATGAATCTTACCATTGAACCAATCAATTGCCGATTTGGCAGTATGAGGGTCATCATAGGTTATCGTTGCCTCTCCCTTGGATTCTCCGTTAGGAGTCCTGTAGATCCAAACCTTGGGTCCATTCCTCTTCTTATCAATCTGAAGAGATGACGTGAGGGAGGCGGGAACAAGAAACTTGGATTAAACTTCATTTCAAGTGACATACTGCATTTCAAGGGAAGGGACAGAAAGCTGCTTAAAACCTGAGGGAGAATGCTGGTATTTTCATCATGTTTGTCATGCTTACTGCAAGTATAGGATCCATGTGATAATCCTGCCTTAGTATGTAGAAACCTACCTACCAAGTACCCACAGTATGTATATATGGTCTCCATTAGTAGCTTAATATTCATGTATCATACTACTACACAAGTTTACATATTCACCTGTACTCTATGGAAAACTCCCAAACCATACTTTTTGTAGGCAAAACAACAATTTAGGTTATTTTACATCTTTAAACAGTGGTGTCAGAAAGAATGTAGTCTTCTTCTTTGCTATAATATGGACATTCCTAACAGTCAACTATGGAACACCGATGCCTCATGATGAAAAATACCTTTCATGAAAATGACCATTGGAAAACCATTTCTAACCCAAAAGAAAGTTACAACTAATTCATCGATGACATGGTACCACCGTCTCTAATTTTTTAGATTACACTTAACAGCAGCATCAGAATCACCAGCAGTTACAAGTTCAGAATTCCTGTGGTATAAGTTGTTTTAGTATCTGGGATTTTGCGCTATATAAGCACGGGTGTAATAATAATAATAATAATAATAATCTACAATACAGGATGCAAAAATTTCACAAACTCGTGCGTGAGAAGAGCAGACAAGTAAGTACGTGCGCACCCAAGTCTCGCAGGAAATTGTTTCGAGTAGCGGCTGACTAAAAAGTCTGTCCAACTTGAGACTAACCTTGATGATTCCGATTGCACCAAAGTGTTCAACCAGTTCTTGTTCTCCAGCAGACTGGGGCAGGTCACTGACGAATATCGTATCCTCCAAGACCATCTTCTCTTGTTCTGGCAAAAGTTAAGATGAAAAGAAAAATGTTGAAGGAGAGAAGGTAAATCATAAGACTACATGTACATTGCTCATTCATGTGAAAGTTATCAACATCTTATGATCATGGCTAACAAAACTGTAAATTTTTGGTAAGAAGAGGTCCAGACAAAATATTCCAAGACAAGACAAAATGAATATAACTCTGGAGGAGCTCAACCGTCTACAGTTCTAAAAAAAAAAAAATGTTTTCAAAAAGTAGCAGTCTGTCATGCTTTTCTTGCCATGACATGATAAATGATTTTTGAGAGAGAGTACATGATGATGATGATGATAGTGAACAAATCAGGATTACTAATGACTACTAAACACTAGGACCTTGACTGAAGCCATTGGAAACCCTGACCTCAGCTTAAGAAGATGCTAACACCAACAAGTCACGATGCAAAGATTTCACATTCAAAATCCTTTCAAATGTAATGGACATATAATGGACATAATTATGGTGTATGCCTTTCAGGCGATTTTTTTCTATTTGCTTTTGAATGTTTCCTGTATTTTAAATGTTTCCTGTATATTTATTGTTTCAATTCCTGTAAGGCGCTACGAGCAGCGTTGCTGATGAACGCGCTATATAAGTACTATTTTATATTATTATATATATATTATATTATATAAAATTAAACTTTACCTCCTCCACGGTCATCACCACCCATTGGGCTGCGATCTGTTAAAGACAAAAGACGAAAAGATAGTTACATGGACTGAAGGAGACCGACACGTAGATTACAGTATAAACTGACTCGGAAAGAACAAAGGCAGATCATAATCAACAGGAAGAGAGAAACATCACAATCAATTAAAATAGTGGCTTTTTTCTACATACTTTGTGTATTTAACTGTATTTTGGAAAGCGACAGGCTGTCGACCTTGCTCATTTATAAAGTACACAACTGAAACAATTAACACAGGCACTGTGAATTACAATAGTATTGGCATAAACATTAACACAGGCACTGTGTATTACAATAGTAATGGCATAATAAAGCAAAAACAACATTTTTAAAGGGTTAAACACACATGACTTAAACATCTCGACATATATAAATAGTTATTTTTAAAAAATGTTGCAACAGCTTTGAATTGATGATATTACACTTCTGCTAAATGTTTCCTTAAAATCCTTAAAAAATTAACACTTTTTAGATGTTTCAACCCACAAATATGAAACAATTTTATATGTTAAAACGTCATTATTGTCCAGCATATATATTAATCTACATGCTGACAAGATGTTAAAACACACAATCCCAAGGCTAACTTAAGGAAATTTACAACCGAGCTCTTATTTTATACTCTTTTCACTCCTTGGCATAGAATTCTTACAGTATCTGATATGACCTATGACTCTTACAAAAACACCTCGAAAATACAGAGCAAACAACCCAGCACCTATAACACATTGTGAAGAGATTGAGATCGTTCAAACTGCAAAAAATACTCGTCTTTGCCATCGGCACCAATGTTATCCACTACTTCACTACTCTATATTTTAATTTTAATCTTGTTGCAGGTTTTCTGCTTCAAACTCCAAAGAGCTGTTACACCTTTTTAACACAAAAAGGAACAAAAACAAATATAGCACCATGTTTAACTTGTAATACCAGTGTCCGCCCCATAGGCCATATTTTATATACGGCAAGTAATGTGACATTGGAACCAAAAACAAAATATTGAAAAGAGTATGTAAAGCAACTTTGCAGATAGGTAAATGTGAAAGATTACGCCTTAAAAAAAAGGGATGTTTTATTACTTTTGCTTTTGAATGAACCACCTACTTTCAAAGCATGAAGAGCAGATTTCGATACCACACGCTATGCTGTCTCATTCTGTCACCATTTCAATACTGACGCAAGCTGTTTACATTTGACTGAGAACAGTGATGATTTGAAGATGGAACTATAAGGCTTTGTATAGATCTGCATACATTAACTCTCTTAAAGTAACTTGAAAATGTTGAACTTTTCGTGTAATACGAGTAAGTGCCCTCGGGTAACTCACACACAACCAGGTACAGTACCTTGTCAGAAAGATTGGGTACCCAACCTTGTCAGCAAGATGCGGTACTCAACCTTGTCAGAAAGATTGTTAGTTTTCTTTTAATGAGTGCACTACTAGAATCTTTAAAAAAGCAATTACGCTGGCTTTGTAAGAATAACTTCACGCCCCCCCGGTAATTTCAAATGCGTCAAAGAAGTGATAATGGTAATGAACATCTGTAAAACTTTTAAATCAAACCTCAGTTTATAGTCCTGTTAACACATTCTGTAGGACACACACCTCAATAGCCTTAATACACTTGTTTACACACTTAAAAAGTTCAAAAAATGCAAAATCGTTTCTGGGATACTGACATCACTTTCCTGCGGATCCTGTGATTTAACTCGTTGTTATCACATTTCACGACACAATTGGTGGGACTCAAACCCCCACCTTGTCACCTATTAAGAAATCTTTTGATACTGGAAAAACCAAAATGGAATCCAAAATCACAAAAAGTACCACTCCAAGACTTCATTCTACCTCCTCATGACCTCAGAGGATAACTTCTGGGTTTCTACTTCATACAAAGTAACCTTCCATTGTTTGCAAAAATTAACCATTTGGACTCCTGGCATCACATCTTTGTGTTGGCTTTCAACCTCCAATTGTGATAAATGGTTAAGAGCTGTGAGTCATTGGAAGGGCAGTTCATGCCACAGAATTGGTCCTTTATTCACTAAGTTCCAACAGTCTGAGAGAGTATTAGTTACAATTAACAGACAAGGGTCTCTCCAGCTGTTAAGTCCAATACTTTTGCAATAATCTTCAGGCCAAGGTTTCTATAGAATTCCTTCTGGACAATGAGGACACTTATGAGATCTGGATGTGTGTGCAGCTTATACCTGATGGTCCAACCAACGGCCCTCCAAAGCACATCAATCTCCAGACGTCACATCTTCTCTGGGTCCCATCTTCTCTGGGTCCCATGAGAGGTAGAGCTTAACGAATCCACTGATGAGATCTGGATGTATGCACAGCTTATACCTGATGGTCTAACCAACCGTCCTTTAAAGTTCCTTGTTACACACTGTGTCCCAAAGTCCATCAATCTGGCTGGGTCCAACGTCACCTCTGGGTCCCATGAGGGGAATTGTTTAATGAATCCACCGATGAGATTGCATGCCACAATATAGAGATTGAACTCATGTGCAGGATGGGATAGCACTGAATCTTTTTAACAACCAATAACTTTCAGTACACTTCCACATTTCCACCAGCCGTGCAGGGTAAGCCTGACATTTGCTTCCTGACATATATCAGCTTCTCACAATTTCCATGCTACTGTACCTTATTAAGTAATGTATTCTCTGTATATTAGTTCGTAGCATCATCATCCATAATGAACCAGGGTCATATGCAGCAAAGCTTTGTAGTGTGCGGTTACTGCTGTACCTGATGTGAAATCCATCTGTCAGACATGACAAGATTGGACGCCACTACCAAAATATATACTGGGAAAAGTCCAAGCATATGTTGAAAACTTGAATTTCCATGACGCGAAACTTACAGTATTACCGACGATTACGCTCAAATCGGCAAACATTGAGAGAAAAATCTCCCAGTTGGAAAAAAAGGATGACAAGGTAAACGCTCACCACTGAAATGTCTGCGATACGATATAATGATAGTATCCGGTGTCTACCGAACACTTTTATATTCTTCCTTAAACACATGTAAAGAAGTACCAGGATACCTTCTACATAAGTTAACCTCTCTTTCTCTGATATTTTGCCAGTACACGTGACCCATCTACTTCCATATCGTTCTCAAAGAAAAACAAGGAATGTCATTTACGTTCTGCGATTCTCGATGAGCCTGAAGTCCAACAACTTCCTTGTTTGTGCATATCCTTCATATTACTGCTAGAAGAGCTTAACACTACAAGGATTGTGATAACCTTCACTTCTTCTTTAACCCAGAACGTACTTTAACAAAAGCAGCTTATTGTGATGCATTCACTGTACACTACAGTTTGTACCTGTTATATTCAAACGTGTGAATATTGGGCGACGTAAAATAACAAAAGAGTTTTAACTTGTGTCTGGAGACATCCGCACGGGGTTTCACACCTTTTGTAAAACGTCCGAGTAGTTTTCTGTAACGGCCACAGAATACCCCCAAAATCAGTGACACTCACAATAATCAGCTAATAGTTTACCTACACCAATGGTTCTTTCAAACTCCATAGCAACAACACCAGTACATCTTTGTGTCAATATGACTAGTTTTCCTGGTGTCTGTACAGTCAACACACTTGTCATATTGCATTCACCCAATGTTTGTACCGTGCAAAATTCTTTCCAGTGACACTTTATCATAGTAACTGCGATTTGTAAGAAATGATCGCTCGTTTTTATGGCTTCCTACTGAGAGGAACATACACGTCCGTTAAAAAAGATCAATGTACCTTAAGCGGACGTTACGTAGAACTTAACCTGTGCGCGTATGTCAGACACTATGTGTAAATGTTTACACTGAAGAAAACCGATGCTGTGGAATGAAGTGCATGTTAGTGATCACTAATAAATCTTGTTCTAGCTACTCTACCTTAGATTCTGCTTAATGGTATTTTGAAGGGTTTAATTACACAGTACTCCTGCCTTCAAAAGTCTCCAACTATTGCCGTCCTATCATTCGACTAAGGGCTTTAACTACATAGCTTGTCAGCATTGTTTGACTTTTCAAAAATGTGACACAGAACATATTCTTTCAAGCATGGACAAATGAGATTTTGAAGTGACTGACAAGCTATGTCTCAAAGCCCCTGGTAAGGGAGAGTTAAAAATGGCCTAAACAGAGATATACCAAAAGTTGTGAAATGTTACCCATAAGATAAACATGAACCTTAGTGTACAAAGTGTACAACAATCCTTCCCATTTACAACCCCAGTGTACCAAATTTAAATACTTAAATTTAAATAATTATTAATAGAAGAAAACCTTTCCCATTCAACCCTGTCACTTTCTCTTAACTTATGATTCAAATTCCAAAAGCAGAGACCAAGTCCTCATAAAGTACAACGCTTCAACGGAGGAATTTCAGGCGAAAAATGTGTAAAACAGACTACCTCCCCTTCTCCTCCACCCCCCGATCACTAAAACGTCAGCCTATTGGTTGACTGCAACAACCAATAAAACCACCACTTACCAAAAGGTTTGAATCCCCCACCACGTCCAGGCCGATCTCTATTGGTAGGAAGGAAGGAATGAAGTAGAAGAAGAACTTGATAGAATATATATGTCTGCCACCTGGGAACCAGCTGGGATCAAATGCGAGAGTAACAGCTCTGGTTCTCACACCACTGGCAGGTAAAATAACCGCTGCAAGCTGAAACACCTTTTTTGGTTTGTTAAAATACTTATACTCTTGCATATAAATATAAAGACTGCATTCAATATACTAATGCAGGGTGAATACACGACACAAAACTCTTGTTGTTTACACTACCATTTCACACACACGACAGAAGTCAAAAGTTTTCAAAGTTCCACACTTGGCAACACTTGATGTACAATCATGAACGAGAAGTACAAAAGATATTTTTAAGGACTCTATTATGAACCACTGCTGAAAGGATCATTTTTGATGTGCTGTATGCTTCAGAGAATTGCTTAAACATAATTTTAAATATCTCCCGAGTATTGATTCACTGTTAGTTATTTTACTTCTTACGGTCCATTTGCAAAGGACCTACAGAGAATACCCCAAAGTCACGATAGACGTAAACCTAACAACCCCTCGCAGCGGTATTTTCAACAGAGGAAACCAATTGAGCACATACTATTAACAGCAAGTTACTTAGGCATGAATGTAAGCACAAATGTTGCACAAGTTTGACTTATGCTCTTACAGTAAAACCTCTACAAATAAGGAACCATTAAAAAAAAAGGAAAGAAAAAAAAAAGATATAAAAAAGAAGGGCAACACCAGAACCACTAAAGAGTTTCAAATTGAACTCATACTGTAGTAAACACCTTTCGATAAATGGAATGTTGCACATTTCGAAAGAAAGATGTCCTTCTGTAGAAATCAGTGTGCTACTGTACCAACCAGGAAACTACTTAGCTTAGGTAGCATAGCAGTTTTGCATTTAATGTACTCATATCCATACAACCAGAGCTACTACATCCTACAGAGGGTGCCAATGAAACAAAACAAAAACACAATACAACCACTGAGTGAAGCAGAGATTTAACTCACAAACCCAAACATGCAACAATTAATGTAGAATGAACTAGAAACCATGACAAAGCGAAACATTTTTGTTTTTTAAGCCTGAGACCGAGATTATGGTGATTGGATTAAGCATGGAGAGAAAGGCAATATAAAGACATATGTTTTGCATGTGAAACCCTCACTAAAAGACTGTATTGTAGAGTATAAAGACCCCTATGGCATATCCAAATCATATTTGTTAGTGAAAGACTGGTTTACAACCAACAGGACATTTGTGAAGAAAGAAAGAAAGATAGACAAAAGGAAAAAAAACATCACAAAATAGTGAAATAACTAACTTGGTTAATACAAAGTGAAAGGGGGGTGGGGGAATATCAAATTACTACAAGGAAGCTGGTTAAGTTAGAATAGTGCAATGAATGAAACTGAGAAAATAGACCACTCATACTCCATAGTAGAAGAAGCACAGAGTGTTCCATTGGGATGAGATGGGAGCAGTTGGAGGAGGGTGCTATAGCACTTTGGATTTAGTCCTCCTCTCATCTAACGAGAGAGCTAATTCATTTGGAAAGCAACATTTCATGCAATACAATCTCACCAGTATACATGCAAGGATGTGCTCACACTCGGCGGCACCGGGCGGCTGCGCCCAGCAGTTCTGAAAGCCGCCCAGCACAAACAGTATTTTAAACATTTCCGCCCGGCACTTTTTTGATGATAATTTAACAAATTTTACCATAACCAAAATCTGGGAGAATACATGGCATAGAATAGGAAAAATAGCACCAACTAAGCATACTTCATGTGCAAAATTTGTCCAATGGGGAGGGGGTACCCCACCCATGAGATCCCTCTCCCAGGGTGTGGATCACACTACCGCACAATCTGCCCGGCACTCAACTATTCCTCAGCACATCCCTGTACATGTATAACCTGAATCATTGCTGTGTACATATATTGTATGTGCTTCCATTGAAATGCATTATGTTACCCATACATCCATTTTATTTCGAGCATATATATGGTCTCTCCCAGAGGTGTTTATACACCCTACTGTATGTGAAATGGCAGTCTCTGAAGAATGTGGATTGGGCCGACAAAGTCGTAGCTTGGTAAAACTTTCAAACAATACTTGAAAATTGTGTAGACACACAGTATAGCACCACTAAAAGACTTGCAAAACTGCTTGCATTCTATTCTCCCCATTGTCAAAACATTGCTAAAATCACAATATAAAGCACTAAGAGTTAACTGTTCAGTCGTATATACTTCTATGGTCTTTGTAACCTTGACAGGTACTTTCATAGCCCTTCTGATCTTCATTTGACCCTGAATAACTAAGATTCTTATCGACTAAGAACCATATCAACTACATAACAACCACATAACAACCTACATAACAACCATAACAACTAAGAACCAATCTTCGTTTCACCCTGAAAAACTAAGATTCTTATCAACTAAGAACCATATCAACTACATAACCACATAACAACCTACATAACAACCATAACAACTTAGAACCAATCTTCATTTCACCCTGAAAAACTAAGATTCTTATCAACTAAGAACCATATCAACTATATAACAACCACATAACAACCACATCAACTAAGAAACCAATCTAAGAACCACATCAACAGAAGCTGAACTTTGTTGGCACTAGCATGCCATCACTGCTCCTTTAATTAAGGCTACTTGTTTGTTAAGGGTTCACTTGAGTGAAAAATTTCTAAAATTTCTAAAAAAGTCCTAGTTTTTTTTTGTGGCTATAGCATAGTAAAGTTTGAACCATAAATGTTTAGGTGTAGTCAACCAACTTGGGCCGAGATTATGAAAAGCTGCTGGCCATGAAAAATTCATTATTTACTTGTGATGAAAGAAAGTATATGATTATAAAACAGAGGTTAGTTTGGCAAAAACAATAACAACAGACCCACCAATTTAAATTGATAGAGGAAAAAATTGAACCTTTTAGAGTTAACTCTCCACCACATAATAAAAATTCCTGTTTGCCTCAAAATTTCTTACTTTCTTTATTCCATCCACACTTTTATCTTGACGATAGCATGGCAAATATTAACTCGCGCGAATAACTCACTCTATGATCAAACTCTTATCGTCACAAAGTTACAATTTAACTCATTCTCCAAGGGATGTTAATTAGCGGCTAATAAACCATATCACTTTGTTGGTTCAACAACATGCAACCGTATACTCTCACCCATCAATCTACCCAAGATATACGCCACGGTTCAGACCAAACAATGTAAACATATCACACTGGCGTCTCACAAACAAACCAACTATACATACAAACATTCCAAAAAATTTTCTCAGTCAAATAAACCACTCACTCCTCTTGGTTAAAAATTTGTGGATACATATCTAATAAATAGGTAAATAAAACTCTTAGCATGTTTTATAACTTAAGGAAAAGAGTGTATCTGAAAAGAGAACTGGTGAGAGATTAGCAAACAAATGAAAACGTTCATTTTGTGGGACCTCAATTTTAAATAATAAAAATTGCAACTTATTTCTTTGGCAATGCCTATTAATCTAAATCTGCTTGATTGGCTATGGTAAAGACAGCAACCACTTACACTCATTTTAGGGTACTTGCTGCATGTTTCCACTCAAAATGAAAAACAAACTGGTATTCCAAAAATTGCCCACAAAAACATTAATCATCTCATTCCACCACATTTTTGTGAATATCATGCATTCTGGTGATAACCTTTAAAATGACCTCAAATTTAAACCATTAAACCTTTAACCTCCTGGACAAATCCTTGTCCAAATTACTCTTTCACAAGAATGCATGATGTCTGCAGACATGGAAGTAAGTGAATTGGTAACACGGACACCATTTCTCATATTAATTTAACAACTATTAACGTGGATACTCTTGCATTTTTGCACCAAGAAAGCCAAGCCATCATACCCCATACCTTCTGATTTAAACTCGGCTTTTAACCATGTACTGACACAACCTTCTTTCGTAACAATTTCTGTAGAGTCACAAATTACCAAACAGAAACACTTCTTGCAATGTCACAGCTACAATGTTTTGACGGATTCCAAGAACATAGTGTACCCTTATGAATTACATGGACGCGATTTGTTTCCGTTACACGCTCTGATATCCCTAGCTGCCATAGCACCTTTGGCTTAACTTTGTTGGCAATTAATTATATTAACAGATTTATAAAATGGAATTACAATTATTTATCTTGATGTCAAAAAAGTGACTTTTGAGGCTCAAAAACCCTGATATAAAGCTGTTTGCAGTTACTACTACCTCAGTAACCTTTCCTTAACTGGATAAGTGAATAATCTGTTAATTCAACACTTTTGTAATAATGTGTTCCTTGAGTAGTTTGATCCATATATCTTTCACTCTTATCAAGTGAAAACACCTTTGGCTTAAGTTTGTTGGCTATTTATTGTATTAACAGATTTATAAAATGGAATTACAATTATTTATCCTGATGTCAAAAAATTGACTTTTGAGGCCCATAAACCCTGATATAAAGCTGTTTGCAGTTACTACTACCTCAGTAACCTTTCCTTAGCTGGATAAGTGAATAATATGTTAATTCAACACTTTTGTTATACTCTGTTCCTCTGAATATTTTGATCCATATACCTTTCACTCTTGTCTAGTGAAAACGATCCTTTTGAGGTTTAAATAAGTCAATTATTAACATTGCAACTGTCTCTTGAGACTTAGTTGATCTGAATGGTAACTTACATCGATAACACACACCCCTTCCTGTTCTTAAACAACCACCTATGCCATCGGTGACATAAAAATTTGTCAATCCAGGTATGTACCTTTTCTCTTTTCCTTTTTTTTTCCTTCTTGATTTTAATCATGTCCTCCATTTACCAATGAATTTATGCCAAAGTTTAGAAAGTTTACATCCAAGGAGGAGCTTGTTACACCCATTAAATCGCTTTTAAAGACAAACCTCCTCAGCCACAGAAGCCACCCCAGCGATGAAATTCCAGACATACCGAACTCCTCAAAGGCCTCACAGGAAATGACAAAGCAGTATGACCTCGAACATTACCACTTTGTTTAGTTGAGATACAGGACAAGCATGGCGGTCCCATACTGTGTTCATTAACACTCAAGATTCCTTGACACCCCATTAAAATTTCTCCTCGTTAAATTAAAGTGACATTTCAAAATTTCCTAGTCCCAGTTCGGCAATACGCCAAAAAAATTAAACCGTGTACTTTGTATGTATATATGTATAAAACTAATGTTTACTGAAATTTGTCACCATATAACCTGTCAATTACTTGCTAATTAGCTGATTGCAAAAAACATCAGATATTTTGAACAGACTTGGCAAGTAGCTGAAATAGCCGTTACCTGGCTCTCAAATGTAAATTGGCACCTTTGTTGAAGTTTGACACAGTACAATGATCAGCTGTGTGATGTTTATATTTTTATTTTATTCGTTTTTTTTTATTTCTTTGCTATAATTTACCTCTTTATCATTAAAATTCCCCCAAAATAATTCCTCTGGTTTCATCATTTGTTATGGTTCTGGTGTAGTAAACCACTTTTGCCTTCTACTACCCCCTGCCAACAACGAAAGCTAAAAAGTTGTTGACTGCGGCTGGTGTAATACAGAATTTTGGATACTTTACCGCAACTGAGCAAATACTCGGTTAGATATTAGGTAGCAAATTATTAATGGCTTCAAGACATGCTTCATAGGTAACTACAAAGACGTAAAGCTTACCTCATTCCACCAGAGTCACCTCCACGCCCTCCTCTAAAGCTCCGGTCCCCACTGTCTCCTCCTCTATAACCACCTGAATGGGCCAAAAGAAAAAAATTTCATTACAATTTTGTCCATCGTGTTATTGTTTAAACCTTTTTCTCTTTAAGGTTACATAAGTCTGCATACTGGGCATCAAATTAGATCATGTCCAATCAAGGACTCGCTGTAATGGTTTGGTGAGATGTGCAACTTACAGCGAGATTGCGAGAGATACTTGCAGGATTCGTCAGCTGAGTGGATCCCATGGAGAGGTAACATTTCAAAGTCAACAGTAACAAAGTTTAGGTACAACAAGAATAAGCAGCATTTAAGGACAGAAGCTGGACGAGGAACGTCCAGGCTCTGTCCTCGTAGGCACCTCGTCCACCCAATGGGTCCTAATATTTAATGTGTATGTATGTATTTTAGCAGGAACTAGCAAAGACGCCTCATTGGCTTATCAAAGCCGCAAGCTGAACGAAGTCAGTCTCTTAGATTCATATTTAACGTCCATGATTATGAATTGTCAACAACTCTGTAACTGGACGACATACATTAATCTTGCAGGGATTCGAGCCGGGGACCTTATGATTGGAAGGCACCAGCGTTAACCACAGAGCTAACACTCCTTGGTCGGTCGCATTGATGGAATTATCAAACTTGGAATTACTCTGGATGCCAGAAGCCAACCTACCTGATCGGTCAGATGATCCCCCATACCTATCTGAAGGAGGGCCACGACTTTCGTATCCTCCGCCTATGCCAGCGAGAAAGAAAATATGAAAGGACAGAAGAAACTGTTATAGTGTGTGATGATAGTGTGCAGTACTACACTAGCTACATGGCAGTGTAGGATTTTCCCGGTCGTCCGAGACGACTAGAAATTACGTCGGACTACCAAATCTTTCAAAATGTTGTGTGCTTGGTAGTCCTTCGGACGACCAAAAAAAATGAAAGCTTTGAAGAATTATTGAGCCTCATTATATTTCATTAAAAACGAAAGTCATTTTAATTAAATAGTTTCTGAATAACACCCAAACCATTCATAAATTATTTAAAAACATGCGCGATATATTAACTTTACAACATCGTTAGCAAAAATCTGTACACTAATAAAGTCGCCTAACGTTAGTTTCTAATAATGTACCCAGAAAACAAATGAGACTTGTGGCTAAATGTCAGTGCAATGCATTTTGAACGGTGTTGTAACAACAGTCGATCAGACACT
>JAIPMN010020003.1:0-23288 GCA_020650975.1 Apostichopus californicus
ACATATATAGTTCTATATAAACATATAGTTCTATATAGATAGACATATACTTCTATATAGATAGATATATTTGGTGAAAATGGTGATTTCTGTTATATTTTGAGATTAAAATATATTTCTTGAGTTTAGTTATAAACTTTCGTTTTTATTTTATCATTTAATCTTCAAACCCCTGACATTAGGTCTATTACTTAGTGTTTACTATTTCCAATATTTGAGTAACTTTCTGGCAATGGAAAAGCTTACATTGTTCAGTACTTACCTACCTCCTCAGAACTGTTACACTCCCATATCCACTGCGAAAAAACACTCTTTTTTGGTACTTTAAAATAATGCATCTGTATACATGCATGTACTGAACCACTGCCCTTCTCCATTATAACCTCCCAATCCCTTCAAGCTTTATGTCATGGGATGATCCAAATGTTGCACTTTGCAGTACATATATATGTCACTTTGACAGAAGCATGTACAATTTACAATCAATTGGGTGTCCCTTCGTATCTAACTAAGAGATTTGTGCGGTTTCAATATTTTTGCTGCTCCTTATTCACCATATTTATCCAATACAGCAAAGTTTGTCTCCCATCAATTTTCATGTCATGTATAGTATTGTCATTTGCAAATCCTGGAAATTTATGACCAATTTCAGTTAACATGATATAATTACAGTGGCTTAATGAGGACATAGGAAAGAAAATTAAATGAGAAAAAAAGTCAAAATTTGGAGATAAAACAAAGTCTAAATTTGGAGATAAAACAAAGTCTAAATTTGGAGATAAAAAGTCTAAATTTGGAGATAAAATGTCTAAATTTGGAGATTTTGGACACTTATTTTTTGGCCCTATGTCCCTATTAAGCCACCGTATATAATTTAGGCAGACTAAAGAAATATTTAGAGGTGCTGTAAGAAAACAGAGAGTTATATCAAATATGCAAAACCTAGCTTGAACTAATCCTCACACCACTGAAACTACGTTCATGTCTGTTTAGTTTTAATTTCCAAACTTTAGAAAGATTTTCATGGAAAGTGTTAGCCTAGGCTAATTCAATTCTATGATTTTCACTGGGTTTATGGTGATTTGAAGCATAGCTAGTTGAGAAGTGCACAAGCTTGGACAACAAAAAGTGCCAAATTAAAGGTAGTAAAAATTTTATGTGAATTTGTGCAGAATTGTTACACTACTTGTTGCTGTTGTCGTATTATTGGGTATATAGGTAACAGATTTATAACACCCTCATCTTGTTCAGTTGTGGTATAGGTTTAAATATGGCTTTTCCTAAAGATGAGCTATGCGTCACTCACTAAAGTTCAGAATAAAGGTTTGCTCTGCTTTTACTACTTTTAATATTAGTTGATCACACAAAATGTTAAAATGCAAACTATTTGTCTAATTTAATTTGCTTCGGCACTAAATACTAAATACTCTGAAACCCACCCCACCCCCTCTCCCCTCCCCACCCTTCAGAAAAGACCTGATAAGACTTTTGAATGCTACTTTTGATTACAAAATGCTGAGCTTGTCGTTAAAAAATGTATTAGTTAGTTCAACCTGGCTTCTAGCAATTTTGTCGAACAAGCCTTCCCTCCCTCTCCTCCCCCATTGTGCCACCAGGAGTAACTGCGTCACTCAGACTTTTAAAATTCGTTTATTATTTCTTTCTCGCTGATTTTCATACATAATGATATAATTATGTGTCATTTCCCACCCCACCCGTCCCCCACCCACCCCCTCGATTTTCTGACTAAGCTGATACAGGCTGACGTGGAGGGTCAGCATACAAAGTAAAAACCAAAGGCAGATGTATGTTACGTACGTACCGTTAAGATAAACTACAATTAAGTTAGCCAACTATAGACGAGATAATCCTGGAGACAGGAAGTAAGATTTTAAGTTTTCCTAGTGGACGACTTATCCCCGTTTGAGATATTTCTGCTTCTTTTACATGTTTTTTCCCCCCTCTATACTTGACAAACCCTTTTCTTTTCTTTTTCATGACTTACAGTACACACTTTCCCAAACTGCGACTAAGTTATACGTGAAACAAATAGGAGATATACAGCTGGAGCTGGGAGTTTAAATGTTTGATTTATTGAAATATTCCCCGTAATAAAATGTAAGTTCGATATAAAGTGATCAAGCCAGTTTTGAAACATTATTGATGAAGCCATTCAGAATAAAGTGCAAAAAGGCGTGTCATGTGATATCAGAACTCCTCCCGAAATCAAAGCGTTTAGGATCCAGGCAGGGAGTTGTTTGGGCAAGCTAAGGTATAATCCGCAGGCTGGATACAACCTTAATTATGACAATTCTCTTATAAATTTGTTACAAGCTATTTCTAACACAGTTGATTTCGTTCCTGTGGTAAATGCATTTAAAATGCTAAAATGGTTTCTCGACGGCAGTTTTAATCTCATACAATCGAATTCTGCTGATAACAAACTCTTCTCGAACTCGTCCGCATCGCTTCTAATGATTGGTTCCCAACTTGAAGATACGAGTAAGAATTTACTCTTCCATTCCGAGTTTTTATTCACTTTATGAACAGGTGACATCCTCTTCCATTCATGAGAGTCTTCACCGAAAACCGGAAGTAGGTAAAAGAACCGAGTAGAAAGAGACCTGTCCATTGATGAAACGTCACAGACCCCAGAAATTGAGATGACACCCTGTGGGACAGAGACGAGGTAAATTACGTTACTCAACTATACGCTCTGACTTTCTTTATATTTGTCATTTGACGCTCTAAAGCTTGTGGACTATCGTGCTGTCTAGCTAGCTAGTACCCCGACAACATCGCTCACTTCCTCCTACTGTCCTAAGTTGACAAAGCTTTACAAGATGCATTCACTGAATTAATTGGAATACCGCCCCTCCCCTACCCCTCCGAAACTAACCACCCCATCTATCTCGATAGCGATTCGACAGCCAATGTTAAGTCGGACGACTTTGCGCAATATATAGGGGTATGGATGATCGTTATAAAAAGAGTAAGGTCATATTCTGTACCAGGAAGAACCAACATGATGTTTATCAGTGGCGTGCGCACAGGGACCCGAGAGGCAAGTACCCCACCTCCGACCGACGTCAGTCGCGAGAAAATTATTCAATCGGGGAGGGGAGGGATGTGGGGTGTTGTATTCAGCCACGGGAAAGAATTGGACCACTACTACGGGTGTATCATCTCCCTGGCCTCAGTTTTGCTTAAACATCACACAAAGTATATTTATTATCAAACCATGCGTTTAGAGCTACTTACTATATACCTGATGTAAAATCTAAATATGCCTTAGAATGCACCATTATATATTTTTTCTATGGGAGGACCATCAGACTCCCCCCCCCCCCTTAATATGAGTCAACTTTAATGATCCCAGTATAGTCCCCTGTAGGTATAAAATCCTTTATTCGCCTCTGGTCACTACAAAAGTTCAAGCAATCATTCGGCAGATTTTTTCTTTTAATTTGGCCCCACTTTTGAAATCTTGTGCACCCCATTGCTGTTTACACGTACCTGCGTATTTAAGTGAATGGGCTCGTTATATGCGAATCTATATGCTGCTATAATAACGTACAAACTACAGCATTCATGTTTGCACTACTCAACATTGCATATTGACACAACTCATGATAAAGAAGTTACTATATGAACAAGTATAATGTGACTGATTTGACATGTCACTTAAAGGTTGAAACCATGACAAAGCTGTTAACCTTGAATTATTTATGTTAGTCACCTTTCAACGAACAAAATAACTATTCATATATGCTTGACTGGTTATTGCTGTTCTCGCTAAATAAAGGTATGAAACCCGGTCAGACGAGTTCCTGGGGGGAGGAGGGGAGGAGGGGAGGTGGCGGGGTGGCAAGCCGTTATATAGCCCCTGGCCTGACTTGGGTCACCTAAAGGGCCTAGGAAAGATGTGATAGAGGACAAGGCCTTCTCGTTTGTATAGAATAGGGTAAGATTTACCTCAGCTCCACATATAATGAATAATCTGAATGTGAGGCTTGATTGGGCGGACTGAAAGGGGAAGGGTGAGACCAGGGGGGGGGGGTAAGTTCAAGGAGTTTAAAGGCAGCTTCTCCTACCTTGATGTGTGAGCTATCCACACCAACTGACGTCAGATATCTTGGGTCCAATCCCAGAAGAGAAACAATAGTACCACCAGCAGAATGACCACAAAGTGCAATGCGTCTGTGATTATAGTAACCTGAATTCGACTCAGAAAGATCCTGTAGCCAACGGATCGCCGAAGCTACACTCTTAACCTGATCGGTAACTGTTTTAGCTGTGTCTGTTCCATTACTCCAGTTCCATATTTGCAACCCTGTTATCAGGATCTGTGTGCAAATTAAGTCAATGGACGCTACTAAACTTAATTGAGGGATTGTGCAAACAAAGATAGTTAAATACAAGATAACTCCTATGATTGAGGCTAACATGAACGAAGACAGCAGCTTGGGTAGTAAAGGGTTGTGCCTTCCGTCGGATATACTTGACGTCACGTAGCTAGCGGAATTTGTAGAGATCAGAAACTTGGTGATGAGTTGTGCTATCAATAGAGACGAAGGCACTTGAAAATTCCAAGAACACATTTCATGGAGTAAGACACTTTTGACTCCAGTCAAATAAAACAGTAAACTGAGCAATTGGTAAAGCATACTTATTGGTATCAAAAATAACATCCATGACATTAAGAAAGATGTTACCGTCTCAACAAAAACTACTCTGATTGGTGGAGCAACGAGAGGGTAGGTAACAACTGCGCATGCGTACCCACTCCGCGCGAAACTTTCACCAACGTTTTGGTAGTGGTTACAATATTTTGAATACAAAGATACCAACAAATTCGTATCAAACCTGGACAGAAAATGTTGCCAATTTCTCGTGTGACCTCTCCTCCATCCACCACCGTGAACGAAGATCACAAGAATAGAATTATCTTGGACAAAAGTAGCTCGCGTTTTCACTGAACATTCTTTCACTTTATAAGGAAACCCTTCAGTACACTGGAGGTTGTTGGCCGGACGCAATTCCTTCACCTCAAGTTCTCGTGGTAGGAACAAATCCAAAGATGTCTTGGTGATTTTATGTGTATCAGGCTGCTGTAAATCATTGCTAAGGTGACATTGTCCTGGATTTAGCGTGCGGTAGTTGAGATCTCTGAATACAGTAAATTCCATCGGATAAAAGCTTCACTTACGTTATGCTATTGCCTATATACATATATAGACAAGTGTATATATGGACCCTCGTACTTGAACCTGGCATTAAAACCAAGTCCAACTGCTTCTGTCCTGTAACGTGAAGTCGTCGTTATTGCATTACCATTGTCTCTCTATTAGCAGAAAATCCTTTCAACCGCAGTACGGTGTGTTTCCCCGTTATTGTTTGTGTTCAACAGTACAACTAAAAATCTGAAGAGCGTTATACAGGCCTACACGACAATGTCCCGTATATCATGACATTGTAAACCTCCGTAATTATAGTACTGTGCTCAGTGTTGTATTGAAACGATGTGTGTGTGTATTGCGAAATTACATCACGTGAGTGTGTGTTGTGTACGCCTATCGCTTCCTCAATTAATTGGTTAGGTTTATGGATAGCTTATCTAACTCATCAATATTGCACGATATAAGCAATACGCGGCAGAAAAGTTCTGTAAGTATTGATCACATCAAAACAAGGACAATTATCTACCAACACTGAACAAATATCCCAATAGCTTTTGATCTTCGTTTCAATTTGAGAGTTGTCACTATAGGGAACTGTACGTGGTATTGATATTTATAGCTATTAATTCTCTACATTGAATACCAAGGGAATGGAAGACTACCAGGCTGGTGCATATTAACAGTTGGTGTAGTGTCTCCATTTGTTGTATGAATGCCATAGATATCCAGGAGCGGCGGAGTCCCGGGAACAGGAGGCACGTACATTCCCCGGCCGCCCAAATATAAATTAGGCTCCATGCAGCCAGCGTCCCCGCGGTTTGTTCATGAAAGTAGGCTATACATTTCCAATATTGTTAGTTAAAGGGTATGGCCGGGTTTTGTTATTTAAAATGTGGACTGTTGTTGAGAAAAAAAGAAAATTGTAATTGAAAATTTGCCTTTTGGATTGGAAAAAAATACTTCTGTGATGTGTGGCACAATTTGACATAGAGGATTAACTTTTGTCGGGTGGTAATTTCGTGGAGTTTGACCCCTCCTGAGTCAAAGGCAAATATCCCACTGCCCCTCAAAGCATATGTGTCCCCTTCACCTTCCCTCTTGATTGAACCTTTTCAGTGGTCTCTGATCTTATCTTTGAAAATATAAAACTTGGTAGCTCAGGGTGTTACTAAAACGAATGACAATTGCGTTACACATAACGAATGACAATATGTTGTACACACTAAAAAATTGCGTTGACTAAAACGAATGACAGTGAATGACAGCACAGACATTTGCTTCAACCGGATATCACAGTTCAGACCTCGTGGGTAGTAAAGCCACGTAAACCGAGTGGACGCAAAGTGCGTAGCTTACAGATCTAGTAAAGTACGGACAAGATACAAACGCACCTTATAGTAAGCGAAATTGTAAGTCTGACTTTAAAAAGTAAATTTAACGTCATTTTTCCGATATTAATTGTTAGAAACTAACAATATACTATAATCTTGAAACGGCTTCAGTTATCTTTCTATATAAATCTACAGAGGTAAATGTCAAAAGCACAGCACTCAAGCGCATTCTCACACAAATGCACTGTGGTTTCTATCCGTAAATTACACCAAAACCCTGCAACCATGTAACATGCGATTTTCCTCAAATCATTTTTGCGCAGAAAACCAATAACCGCATTTACTCCACTCCGTTAATCATTCTATCTCCACTCACCACCGTCTTTCGTTGTCATTCGTTGTCATTCGGTGTCCTTCGTTGTCATTCGCTGTCATTCGCTGTCATTCGCGAATGATAATTAACCCTGTACAAAGTCAATTGTCATTCGGTCATTCGCTGTCATTCGTTTTAGTTTGTCCCGTAGCTCAGTACATTGATTATAAACGTCTTTGATTTATTTCTCGAGGAGTTGATTAAATATCAACACCTAAGTTTGTTCTCCTATATTTACTTCTGCCATGTTATTTTCTGACGTAACCAATTTATCATTGAAATGTCTGCACACAGGGAGTCCAAGGATAAATTTTGCCTCATAACGTGGCATCAAGACGTGGGGGAAAAGTCATGAAAGAATCTCATCTCAAACGGTTCAAAATCCGTGGCAAAAAATGTCATAATGCCACCCCCCCTCCCAGTGCAGTTAGGGTTAAATAGGGGGTAATTTAGATACCCCTAATACTCCCCCACCACCACATTGTTACCACATCCAATATGTAAGGAACCGTAACTGGGTTTAAATTTTGAGGTTAATAAGAGTTTGTTTTATCCTATTTGTGTGTAAATGTAACTTATGGTATATTTTCTATAAAAAATGGACCCCCCCCCCCGAAAAAAAACCTTTTTTGGGAGGTGCGTTCAGGATTGGGCTTTTAACCCAAAATATTCTTATTCCTTATGAAATTATGGCCTAGAAAAACCACATTTATCCTCTTTTTGTGTAAATCTAACTTATGGTATTTTTTCCTTAAAAAATGGACCCCCCCCCCCAGGAAGAACCCCCCTTTTCGGGGGTTGCGTTCATGATTTGGGATTTTTATCCAAGATATTCTTATTCCTTATGAAATTCTGAGACCATTCCTCCTTCCAGGTGATAGCTATAGCTCATTTAAAGCCTGGTCTATAGTAACAGCTTCTTAGTGCGACCCAAAAGGAGGCGTAACGTTTCAGGTTTCTTTATAAACAAGTTATTGAGCGTAAATTTGCGGTTTGAGAGTTAAGACTTAACCTCAGAGGAAATGTGTATTGTGCATAGAAAAGTCAACTTCTATGGTATTGTATCAATATGACCCAACCAAGGCGCCTATCTAGACTCGATTACTGTGTCCAATATATTGAATTGTGCCAACAGTCCGTGATTTCGTAGACGAATCTCTAATTTACGCAAGATGGCCGACTCAGGGCCCAAAGACGACAGTGAAAATGGATCCATTTCAGAAACGATGAAAGAGGCGTTTGCAAATCCATTGACAGATGATGACGACGAGGAGGAAGAAATCCTAGCTGTTAGTAATGTTTTTCGAAATGAACGTTTGTTATCGTTAGCTTAGTGCAGTATCGGTAATGAAGCTGACGTTGATATAGGGGCCTAACTTCAGTATTATAACGTATCTGTAACGCTGTTAGTATATAGCCTAACGAGTAATTGTTATTGCGTTCTGCTGGAGTATATTGAGTTCAAGAACCTGCTTTGTCAATATCACACACAACTTGCTGGAGAGTTCCTGCTTTTAGCAAATTCCGAGCCTAATCTGTTGATAAAATGTCGGACGATTTTGGTCGTATGGTGGTGTACGATAACTCTGCGCGTTCCTGTACTTAGTTAGTGTACATATGGCATTATGAGCAGTAGCAATTAGCATGCACTTGCAGATCTATACAGAGATACTGTAGCTGCTGTGCAAGGTATATTGTAACCCTTTTTCGAACGAAACTTATAATCCACGCATCCTGAATACAAAAAGGCCAACATTTATTCAGTGGAATTAAGAAGATGGGAACATCAATTATTTCACCCATTTACTAACCAAATGCAAAGTTAGGGGAATTTTTCCTTGCTCCTACTGTTTTGACTCAAGACCTTTTGAGTTGAAATTTAGGCCTATCTCAATCCAGCAAGGTCTTGTCAAAACACCAGTAAAATTAGTTGAAGGATAAAAAACTGCAGTAAAATAGTAAAGAAATTCTCATTACTCTTGTCCTTTGAATCAACATTGGTTGAATGGATCTCTCAGTCTTAGCATTACTAAGTTCCTACTGTAGTTCTACTGTACTGTAGCTAAGCCTAGTCCACTACTATGGTTACCACTAGTATGATAGAGAGTTATTGACTACATAGGCCTAGGTATAGAATATAACACTGCTGCTTTTTGTGAGCACTGAATGGAGGGGTTAGATATACCTGCCCAGGTTATGTTTGCTGCACAATTAAATCTGTGTAACAAGATCAATACAGACTCCAATCAGAGCTTCGTCACGAAACGTCTCAATCAAAACCATTGATTTCTGTTTCAAATTACAGACCTCTTTGACAATCAGATGTATTCTGAACTTTCTTTGAAACATGTTGATCGTATGCATGGCTTCAAATTAATGTTGCGACTTGACTTCCTTTTAGTTTGCAGAATGGCTCTTAAAATTCTATGTTTTAGAACTGCTAATCATTACACATTACATGCTGATGGCTACATTGAAGCTATAATATACTGAACAGATTTAGTAGCTACATACTGAAGCAAGTGCATTCAACTTCTTTGTGGTGCACACAATTTTTGTCTTGCTCCACAATTAGCCCAATTCTTATTAAAATCCTCATTTCAAAATAAGGCAATATCAATTACTAATCATACGCTTTCCATCAATACCAAAATTTTCAAGCTGATAGCATTTTCAACAATTACTGTAGGATACAGTCACAGACCTTTTGTAGACCTAATGTCCCTAATTCTCCTGATTTATCCAGTATTGCATCACTAAATACTAGTTGCTTTAGAAGTGTTAAGATGTAACAATTTTTTCACACAAGCTGTAGCTTTCAATGAGTGAAAAAATTCAGAGTCTTATAAAATGCTACACAAAATTTGAACTACTTTATTCCCTGTCCATCGAGACATTCAATAGTATAATCCTCTAGGCAGAGAAATTGAAAATAAATAATAACATCTTTGGTTTCTGTTATGCAAGTTGTTACAGTACCTCTGCACAGTGAATGTAACATTGTGCTATGTAACAGAAAAGTATCTCTTTCTCTGAAATATTGCCCCTGCCCTTCATTTCTCCACCCTTAGTGCTTCTTTTATTATTATTTTTTTATTTTAATTTTATGCCAGTATAAGTAAGGCAAGAAAACTCTACTGTAGAATTTAGGCACACTATATTATCAGTACCTGTTTTGATGATGCTTTTTGATCTGTTTCTATGTACAGAACAATGACTCAGAAGTTGCTAAGGTAAGCAAGACAGTTTTGGTCAGTCTTTTCACAGTGTGGTGTAGACTCCATTATACTTCCAAGTCATATATCTCTGTGGTATCATGTACTACTGTACATTTCATCTGTTGAACAAGGCAGAGTGTATCATAATAGCAGCATACATTAAGTCGCCTTCCATATCTGCAGTTTTCTTCACATTATTTACCAAGTTTTGTTTGCAACTTATCAAAATTCAACACAACTGTCGACCAGATCTCTAAAACCCTTTGGGAGTTTTTCCATAATTGCTGACAACATTATAATTACACAGAGAATGATAAATATGGAGACTGCTGTTGGGAAACCACCTGATAATGCTACATTTACACTTTTGCAGTTAATTTCGTCAATCATTTATAGAACTGGAAATTTGGTCCTATATTCATTTGCATGAAACCTGGGCCACTGCTCTTGTATGCTACGGTACTTGCCAGTTTCATCTCTGATTACAGCCTAACACCAGTTTATAAGTAGAATACTAACATAGCAAGCAAGCCTGCCTGTATCTTGACAACTTCAGATCATCAATTTACCAAACAGTAAGAATGTTTTGGCCTTCATAGTTGGTAGCTTATAACTACTGTATCTTAAAAGTTTGACGATTGCCTACAGGTACCTCTTTCGATGTGGGAATACTTGCCCATACCTTTAAATACATTGATTGTTTTCATGTTTGTGTGATGTGCATGTGATGGGGTGATGGGTATGATGTGTGTTAAGGATTTAAAGGGAACCCCCCTCACACTCATTGTGAATGAGCACTATAGATTGGTTTCACTTTCATTTCCATTACTACCGTAATCATTCATCTCCAGGTTACGGTTCTCTACATGTTGTGGATATTGTTATTTGCATACTGTGTGGGCTCGAGAAGTCACTACCTGTCATTATATATGGATGGATTTCCTTTTCAACTCATGTGGTGTATTTTTGTCCCCTTTCAGTACTGCTTGAATTCAATTTCCTCTGCCTGAATTTATTCTGTCCTGGTTTTAACGACTGTGGTGGAACATTTTGCGGTGAACTTCTTAATGTGAAGTGTAGTCCCTTGTACTATACTTTCACAACACCTGGTGACCTGTTATTGTTAATACTGCTGTACCCAATTGGCATGTACATTTCTCTCTGAAGCATGCAGAACTTTTTAGCCCAACTTTCATTTGTCGTACTGTAACAGTTGGAGGAAATATTGGAGTATGAGAGGATGTCGAGTATCATTGTAGTCCTCGCAAAGAAGTTGTTGGTGATGTTGTGTTTCTCTGGTAAAGTTGTCAGATATGTTATCCTTTCAAGCAACTGGTTGCATTTTGCAACAAAAGTTTTTCTCATCACAGATACTGTAAATTTTGTTGCATTCCTAGCAAAATTGCTTTAAATCTTGAGGAAGTCTGAAAAAGCATCAGCACTTACAGTATCCAAGACATACCACACTTACAGTATATAACATTGGTACATGGCCTAAGTTGCTTTGCATGTACACTACAGTATACTACTACTACGACTACTGTATAAGCACTTAAGTCAAAGTCTTTATTCAGACTAGCTGTCAGCAAACTGTTTCTTTTATGCAACAAAACAAAGAGAGGTAGAAGTACTCAATAGACTTCATACACAAAATTGTTCAAGTAACTTGTGTGAATTTACTGGTTGTAAAGGCTACCAGCTAATTTTATTGTCAATTCATAGAATTTGTTTGCTATTTTTGTGAATTGTTTTGTTAATTTGTTTGAGTGTTTCAATCTGTAACAGAATGTGACACAATCAATTTATATGGCAGCCAATAAATACTTCAGAAACAGTTTGGCAGGGCATACGGTAGTGAATATTAATTTAGTCATAGAAACGAGTCATGAATTGTTGAACCTATTTTTATATTTCCACAGGAATGTGCGTGTGAATATTTGAGTGCCGGGCAGATTTGTGTGGTAGTGTGTTCCAAGTCCTGGGGGAGGGTCGCAGGGGGGGTGCCCCTTCCCACTAGGAAAGTTTTTGCAAGTGAAGTATGCAAGATGGCAAATGGTGATATCTATTTCCTATATCTGGCACTAACTTATATACACCCATATTTTGGTAATGGTAAAGTTTTGTTAAATAATCATCAAAAAAAGGGCCAGTCTGAAATGTTTAAAACACTGTTTGTGCTAGGCGGCATTCAGAACTGCTGGGCACAGCTGCCTGCCGCCGCCCAGTTTGAACACATCCCTGTTTCCATAGAGAGAAAGCTTGGTCAAACCTTTGTAAATGTAACTGCGGGTTTGTTACATTTCTTGTTAATCTCGCAAACAGTATGATTTCACTTTGCACAGGAGCTGAATAGTAACAGAGTAACTGTCCTTGAATAGTTTTATTACTATTGCTTTACAATCACGTATAGAGCTACAGTATTTGCTAGCTTCTTCAGTACGTACTGTACATCCTCCCAGTGCCATCTGTACTAACCAACCACATCAACCTAACCACCCTTCCTATCCCTCTATTAAGTACTAGATAATTTAGTAGACCTCTAAAACTCAAAACATATAAACTCAAAATGTGACTTATGAATAGGTTAACCCTGTACATACATCTTTGGGATTCTTTGGTTGTTGCATCATTGAGGCAATTCACTATCAGTGTGATGTGTGCAGTGTACTATGGAATACTGTTGTATTGTAGATACTGTATGTCTGTTAACAGGTCATGAGTACTTCAGATATTTACACATTGTATATTTACCAACAGACCAAACAACATACATTTATGTGTAAGTCATCATCAAAACACATGCCTAGAGCTGATTTATGAAAGGTCCAAAAGACCATCAAATCAGCAGAAAATAAATTCCTACTGTTGTTTTTCTGAAAGCCAGTTATGTTCTTGTTCCGGGTAGCCTCCATTGTGTTATCTGCTGTGCATACATGACAGTGAATACTCTTGTATACCTGCACATGTGTCTGAGTATTAAAGCAGTCACTATCCAGTATTGATAACAATGTCATATTTGCTGATTGCTTATTTTAAGCTATTGCAAGCAAGCACTATTAAGAAGGTAAGATAAAGGTACCCTTTATATTTAAATCCATGATTAGACTTCGTGAAAGTCTGTGCACAGTAATGTTGACAAACAGGCCAATTTGTGAGCAAGGATTGGCACTGGCTACTATCTGTAAATATAGCAAACTTGGACAGGATGATAGTTCGGGGCAGGGAGGAGGGAAGGCAGGGAATATTGTCTTGTGTGCAAATAGTTTGGTTCTGGACAGTTCATGGTCAGCAGATCAACAGCCCTGATAGATAAACTTTACGAATGTAACATGAAAAGGACAGATGCCACAAAATTTCATCAAGGTCAGAAACTCACATCAGCTCCATAGAGGATGGAGATTGCAACTTGGATATCATTAAAGATTATCAATAGAAAAAGAATATTTCACAAAAGCAATTAGTTTAAACAAATTTTTCCATTTGATGTTTTTTATACTATTTGATGTTAAAGTAGATTCCCATAACCATGCAGTTTACTATTGTTGATTGTGTACAGTTTATTAAGATATAAAGTGGCAACAAGGTACTAAAGTTGTACAAATTTGTCATGTGACCGACCATGTAAAGTTGAAATGTTATTCATGCAAATCCTTTCTAATATCCTGCTCAATGCCAGAGTATGACAATAGATAATAACCATGGTCTTCTATTTGATTCTCATGCTTTGCATGTTAAGAAGCATTGCTGGAGATAAATACTTCCACATATCAATCATCAAATACATACATCTGTATTAACAAACTGCTTAAAAGTAACACTTTATACTAACTGCTGGCATACTGCACTGTACCTACAGTAATAGCACAATTAACAAATTGTAAGAACCTTTCATTTCATCCCTGTTCACACATATATGGTTAATACACTGTGTCCTGTACCTATGATAGTGCTTCCCAAACCAAAATAAAAGCCAGAAACATGATATATCTGCCATCTGGTACCCATCAATCGCATTCAACAATGAAGATGTCAACCAATACTTTACTTTTGACTTCAACCTGTGTATTTAACCATCTGCTCATCCCTTTCATGATTAGTTGTAACTCTTTAACTACTGCATTAGTTGTTCAAGAACTGTTTTGTGGCCTCACAGCCAAACCAAGACAGCCTACAATCCAGTTCATGTAATCATGGATATTAGTGCTCGTAGGTGTTTTTGAAGTGTATGTTATTGTAACACCTGTGTGAGGAAATACTGTACAGTATGCAGGACTGCAATTAAATGTCAACAATGCAATTCATCAAATTATCTTCTTGATTTTAAATGGTACTGTAGCAATGCACTGAAATGTCAGACATTTTAAGACAATCGTGGTATTGACTTCTTTTTCTTAGTTTTAAGAACCATTAAAATACACTGCTTTAATATCATCTCATTTAGTATTAACTACATCATGCATGGTTTGGTAACATTTTAACCCCACAAAGTTGCTAATTCAGTTCACATTCCTCCCCTTCACCCCCCCCCCTTCTTTTCTGCCCATCTCCAACCACATCTCCACTGACCATTCCTCCCCCCTTAATAATAATTTGACCTTCCATTTTTCAGAATACTTTATTTTGTACATGCATGAATTTTAGTGTGATAATTTGGACTGGAATCAGTGGAATAAGAAAAAAAATTAATTTTTCTTCTTTCTTAAAATAAAAACAGACTGCAGCATTTTCTTCCATGCTGGAAATATGGCATTATGAAAGTAATGTTTTGTCGTCGATCATTTCAAGTGAAAACAATTTGTGTTTTGTTTACAAATTAAACAGTTTGTTTGGCAAATAGCACAGACTTCCTCTCCCTTTGCTTTAACAGAACAACTAGTTTATATTCTTACAACTTTTACGATGATAAAATTCATTGATTTGATGGTACGTATTGCTTTTCACATTCAGACTGTCCTTGCCTCGACCCTAAAGGAAAATCAAATGCCAGATCTACAGAGGTTAGCGATCAATTCATTGTCGATGGACGACCAGGACACACATGACGTCTTCATCACTGTTGATGATCCCCGGAAACATGTCACGAAGATGGAGACCTATGCCACATACAAGGTCTCAACAAAGGTAGGTAACTTCTTTTGTTTTTCTGTGTACATTGTCAATATATGTATATATATGTACATGATATCCTGGATGTTTAGCTATGGTAAAAGTAATTTCTGTTTTTGTTTTTCTGTGTACATTGTCATATATGTACATGATATCCTGGATGTTTAGCTATGGTTACCTAGATGCTGTTTGGGGGCATGAGCTCTGTCAATGATCTCCAGAAACGTGCTCCCATATACAGTGTGAAGTCACGAAAAGGGTTGCTGCTGGTGATGTGGTCGTTGGGTACATTTCTAAGGATATTTAGACACTTTCTGGATATTTTGGCATTCATTTCTGTTGATCATCACACAGACTGTATCAACAAGAGGCTTTGTGACTGTAACGTGATCACTGCGTACATGATCTGGAAATGACTGCGTTTAATGACAAATGGGTCCGATTTTGGTAGAAACATTCAAACGGTCGTTGTCGTCAAATACATCTGGGGCAGTGGTTCACAAATTGCCAGAGCAGTTAGTTTGAGGGTCCATTATGTTGAGGTTGTTGTAAGGTTGGGAGTTACACATGTGGAGGTCCAGTGTTGTTCAAGTACTTCCCATCCCAGAGATTAGACCTTTGTTTTTTTGTCTTGATTGATGTGATGTTACCTGAGGTCCAAGTGAAATCTCTTCCCATATTTGACAGACTACACGGGGAGACTTTGACCATCCAGAGTACACTCTCAGGAGAAGATACACAGACTTTCTTTGGCTTCGTCAGAAGTTAGAAGAGACTCAGCCAACTCACCTTGTGCCAGTGAGTCACTTTTGTTTCACCCTTCATTAAATATAAAGTAAAGCCTGATAATTTATTGTTGTAGTTTCTTTAATATGCAGTCAGTAGCTGAAAGCAGTTGTCGTCCCACCGTTAAAGTCTGAAATGACTTGATCGTTCTAAAGATTTCATTCGTTACCACAGGTGTATTATTTTTGAAAGTTACCTTATCAAAATACTGAGAGGAGCAATTGATGTTTGATGCTATGTAATACCACAGGTTGTGCCTTACACTTCCGCATACTGTGATTAAATTTGGTTGTATTGTATTGCACCAATGCAATAAGGCACAGCACTGTGAGGACCAACCAGTATCTTTTAATATTCCCGGTTTATCTTATCCCTTGAGACTCTCGTTCTCCTTCCAGCCTAGTTTTCCAAGTATCCCCACTCTTAAATTTTCTGAAGATGTTGTTATTCCATTAATATTCTTTTAGAGTTGAAATAGATTTTTTGACATGGTTGTGCTACTTCATATATTTGTGTACTAACCGTAGCAATGATTACAGTTTGCAAGTTGTTTCTGACTGGTCTGGTGAGAAAATGTTATTGTGAAATGGTCGTTTATGAACTATAAAGTTAAATTAATGTATGTATTCACCCCACAGCCATTGCCAGAGAAACACAGTATGAAGCTTGATCGATTTGGCACTGAGTTCCTCACGACCAGACAACGTGCTCTCAATAAGTTTATGACCCGCATATCAGAACACCCAACTCTATCCTTCAATGAATATTTCAAGATTTTTTTGACAGCAAAGGCATGGGTAATTTATATCTTTTCCTTGAGAAAGTTTGTTGCTTAAAACGCACCAGTCCTTCTCCATGCATGCACGCAAGTATGTAACCGAGCAACTGTTCAATGTTGCATCCATCCTCATTTCATTATTTTTGGTGGGCTATTTGTGATTGTTACAAAGCTTGTGTCCTCCCTCACTTAGTTTGGATGACTTATCCAGTAAGTGGGGGGGGGGGGAATAAAAAAAAGTTGAAAATAGTTATCAACACTAATATTACAACCACAAGTTTTGAATGGTTGTTGAAACAAACATACCAAATCTGATAAATTTACATTCATAGAATAATTGGTTTGATGCAGTTAAAAAGTTTATTTGTGCATTATCAAACATCAAGTTATGAAATTGTTAGTATTTTCTTTTCTGTGTAGCTCTGATTGCTTTCATCATAACTTGGCTGATAGCTTGGCTAGTGGCAGAGTTTTAGAAGGCTTTAAGTGCTTTGTTACTGACTCAAGCTTTGCAACATTTTACTGTTTTGTAATATGCACTTGTCGTTAGTTTCAAGTTGTTGTTTTTTTAATATATATGCATAAATGAAAATGCCAGACAATGATTAAAAAAAAACTTTCTTAGTAAAAAGTATCATGATCAGTTTGATCCTGAGATGAAGAAATCAACTGTTGAAAGATTTTGGTTTTAAACAGTCAAATCTCTCCAATTTTATCATTTCAAATTATGTTTTATCTTGTTAGGAGAGTGAAGAGGGAAACTGAAGTAGTAGGTCCAGTAGCATGACATGCTTCATTACCATAATTATTATTTGTCTTCCACTAATTAATGTCTTATTTAAAGTTAGCATTTTTAAAGTTCGCATTGTTTTCTTAAATCACAACCAAAACTCATAGTTCAGGGTTGTTCAACTGTCAATTTCACACAATGATATAACAATAATAATATGAACAAAACTGTCCTGCCAACAATTGAGTGAAAAAGTTGATCAAATTGTTGATAACCTTTACTAGTTAATCTAACTTAACCATAATCATTGATTACAGAAGAAATGTCTTTGAATTAGATCCATTTCAGTCATACAGTTTGTACAACATTCTGTATTGTTTGCTAAAGTTGTTGCAAGCTAGGAATACTATGTAAATACTACACTACATTAACAGTATTGACTGCAGACAGTCTTGATTCAGTTTGACAACTGTGGTGTCTGTAACCTGTCATGATGAAAATGAATTCCTTGGTCTGCAGACCAGCCACAGTTTTGCTAACTCTTTATTTGTTCCCTATGTACAAAATACTTCACTCTATTGACAAGGGTTAAAAGCAATCAAATTGTATCAAATTAAAGGGAAATAGTCATTAAAAGCTTCCTGATTGTATTAATACTGTAGTCATGTCTGAGTTATGTTTAAAACTTGTCAGTCCCAAAATATTGCTATAACGTAAATAGTGGAAACATGATAATCTCATATCTTTCATTTATTATTTTGCATTCACCTGATCCTTTTTCTAATCACTTCACTTAAATATATTTCTTCATTTGTCACAGTTTAAAATTTTACTGGCGATATTCCAATCTTTAGTTCGTCAAAAGGAGCTTCCATTTTTCTGGAGGGCCATACAGTTTTCATGTGTCATAGGGTGTCATGGAACGCTGGTAACCCCACAACCCCCCAAATTGCAAATTTTATTATTTTTATTTTGGTGTTTCGTTTTTGCTTGTGTGCTTACACCACACAAACTTGCTCTGCACACAAAGCTGCTATTTGTTGTTTGACAAAGTTATACTGTTGTAAAGATAATTTGCCTATGCTGGTGTTGTAGAGGGCTTTGCTTACGTGTGGCCAGTGTCTCAAGATCCTCCACTGATGTCATTGTGTCCCGCAATGTGTAAAGATGTTCAGTTTTTCCAATAACTTCATGCAAGACTGCCTTGTCATATCTGTCAGTGTTTGGTGGAACAGTAGTTACATAGTATTTATATATAGATGTCAGTCCAAGGAGGGAAATGATTATATTCATAATAATCATTCATATCATTGTGGTACAAAGGAAGAGTTATCTGTTGTCAAACTTATTTTCTGTTGCTGCGTAGTTATTTTAGTTGAACTTCATAGTACACGGTGCTGGTTTGGGGGTCATTAAACAATTTGTTTTCTGTTGATAGTTGCTTTTAGTTATTACTCACTATGAACCCGTAGTTGTCTTGGCCTTCAGGCGCTTAGGTTATGGAGAATCATTCTTGCTGTCCTACAACAAAGATGTTCTAGTAAAGATATTATGAAGGATGTCTTGCTTGATATTTTTGGACTTTTTGGCATGAAATTAAGTAAACAAGATTTATGTCGCCCAAACATTCCGAATAGCAGAGTGCACCTTGATGTTTTGGCTTTGTTTTGTGTTAACCTCTGCCGTTGTTCATCGAATCGTTATGAAATTGGCACTTGCAAAGACAGGAGCCCAGACTCCCTGCCCTCAGAAAATCAAGAAAGTTGAAAAGGGAAAAAATGCATAGACATAAGAGCGAGCAAATCTGTTGAGTATTCTTAGAATGCATAGCAATATGATTACATTTTGTTTTGTAAAGAATAATTTTGACTTTTGTATATCCCCAGCTTTTTAAAAAGTAACAAAAAAGGTGGTTTAAAGAATGCTGTGGTTGAGACTTGCATGTGTGTATAGCTATTATTCCCTCTTTGTTCCCTAAACTGCAGCTATCCCCCAAAACTATTGCAGTGAAAATTATTTTTTTGGGCTCATAGGGATGTAAAAGTTCCTATATACATGAGTATAAAGAAAATGTTGTAAGAAAGCAACAAAATAACTAAGTGTTCAAAGTTTGTGTAGCATTTAGGAAGGCTCTGAGTTTGTTTGCTCTCATTGAATACCATCAGTACCTGTGTAGAAAACTGCTATACATATTTACACTTGTATATCAACATGTACCAATAAGTATATAGCATTTGGGATGCAACATAGGATGACTCATTCTCTAAAAAGTGTTGTTTTCTTTACAAAAGATTGCATTGTATGGTCATTCATTTTGTGTGGTTAATGTTCTCTTTTTGTCAATAGCTGAGATATAGGAGACTTCAAAGCACTGCATCCAGTATGATGTAGTAGCATCAACTCAACTGTGATTTATAAATGTCATATTCAGATCAATTGCTCTCATTAGACTGATCTTATTCAATTCCGTGCCAGGTGTTTGCAACTCTACTCACTTAACCGTCCAAACTCCATTTCAAATGACAACCAAGAGAATGAATCAGTTGACAAACTTGACACTACATTCAGTGCGAGCTAAAGATCATTAGTAAAATAGTTTAAAAGGGGTTTTTGTGCCAAAGTTTGCAGAATTAGAGTGAAATCAAATTAAAAGTGATATTGGAGTGTTTAAAGTATGATGCTTTTTTAATTTGTATAATGGTAATTATGTATGCGTTAAGCAATCCTCATAAAATATTTGATAAAGTCAATTGAATATTTAATACTGCTATAGCATGAGCGTTCTTAGGGCACAATTAGATCACATCTCTCCGCCCTCTCACCGAGAAAAGATTTTTCATCTTTAATATTTTTCCATTAATTCTTTAGGAGCTTTCATCCTATCGTAAGCAGTCACCATCGGTTGTATTCAGGTTAGGCAGCTCGGTTAAAGCCAATGCCTCTGCCTACATGCTGAAGAATAGAAGCCCAGAGTATACCATGATGGGAGAGTACGTCCATACATTCGGGGACAAGATGGGCTCAGTTGATAGAATATCGCAAAGAATCCTAAAAGAACAAATCGGTATGAAAGTTCATTCTCATTCCCGCACATTTGTGTTTTGTTAGTGCATCCTGGTGACTGCGATGAAAGTTTAAATTTCTCTGTTTAAAGTTAGTGACAGTTATGCTTTGAATATAAAGTTGTTAAAATTCTTGTGTCAAAAGTAAAAGCAAAACAGCAATGACAAAGTCACATGAGTGCTTAAAGTAAAATAAAAATAAAAACCCACACGAGTAGGAATCACACAGTCTGTCTTTGGGAAAGTTGTTTTTTGTTATAACTCACTATGAATCCTAGAATCTTGGCCCTTCAGGTGGGGGTTCCCCATGCTTGATATTTATTCTAGCAAAAGAGAAAAAAAACGGATCATTTCAGATAAAAGCGTGAGGTTGTTGGGATGGACACACAAACTGCTGATCAAGTTTGTTTATTCTGAAATCATTACTTTCAGCAGTGCCACAGGAGAGCTGATGTTGGTACACACCCTACCGTCCTACACCAAGGCACATTTAAAGGGGGGGGGGGAACTAATGCAGTTTCTGTCTTGCATCATCTTGCACAGTTATTGAAAATAGGTTTTGACCTCTTTTAACAACTTGTAACCTTGTATTTTGGCATTTTGATTTGAAACAGTATACCAAGAAGATATGACAAATTACGGACCGGCTTATCGACTTTGGTCAGATTGGGAGGTTGATCTGTCTGATATATTGAACTCCTTTGCTACCAGCATCGATTCGTGTGCAAAGAGCATGGAGACATTGGTAAGAGAAAGCAAGCACTCAGAGGTGAAGATTGGCAACTGAAATGTCTTGCGGTTTATTTCTAATATTGGAATCGATAAGATATGATACGGGTATTAGAAGAAAGGTAATGTCAGGAAGCAAGAAGATGGATGTCTAGATAAAGGTAGACCTGGCAGGCTTAGTGTCAGATCTGGTCTCTACCCTATGAGTATATCCTTCGCTTATATTATGCCTATTTCTTCCCTTGTCATTAGTTGACAAGAGATAATGTTTTTCTTTCATCTCACAGAGAGGAGGCAATTTGTTTAATTAAAATCACTCATTGAAAAACACTTCATTTTCCTTTCCTAACCGTTAACACTGTTCCCATTCACATATGTAGTTACATTTTCTCTTTAATTAAGTTTTATAGAGGGAATAAAATAGTATCATTTTCTTTATGGGGAGCACAGTGCATTTAACATACATACATGTGTAATAGTTTCTATATTATGTTACAGTATTACTGCATTGATAGGTGGAATGCCTTATTGTTTTAATAATACTTCCCATGTTTTATGCCTGGATACTTCCATCTCTGTGGTAATAGCTGTTATTATGCATTCAGTGAACCTCTACCAGTCTGAAGGTTACAGTACTGTAGTTATATACTGGGGAGTTGAGTCTTACAAACTCTTTCATACTTTCCCCTCCCAGATCCAAGGCCAAGAACTGTATTTCGGTCCTTTGATCAAGGAATACATGCTGTATGCTGAATCTGTCAAGGTGAGATATTAATGCTGACCGTTTCAGTTTGAAGTTTCCACTTTTACTAATATTTGTCTACTGTTTTTCAAACTCATTGCCAATGAAGACCCCATGAAATTTAGATTTAGATTAAAGTCATCTTGAATGTACAGTGATTACAAAATTCTATTTTTTGCCTAAAGCTCTTGTATATTCTTGTGATTCATTGTGTGATTGCTGTTTATTTTAATTTATTCATGTATCCTTTTTTTTTTTGTCTTTCTTTTCTTTTCTTTTGTCTTTTTTTTTTTCGGTATAGAATGTTCTCAAGAAAAGGGATTTATTTCAGGTGGAATATGAACTAGCTGTGGAAGAAATCACCAGGAAGAAAAACGAAAGAGAACAGGTTTGCTCTTGCCGCTAGGCTTAGCTTTTTCATTTCTATATTATCTGAAAAGCAAAAGTGAAAATTCCATTTAAATGTCAAGTTGGCCTCAAAACAACAATCTTTGTAGGATAATGAGTGGAGCTGCACTGTAATTTTGTAATCTATTTTATTGCTCAATGTTTATATTATCTTTGCAAAGAATTTTCTTGTTTCTCACTTGAGTTAGAAATTCTTATCCTCGTTGGCCCTTTCCCTGCCTCTCTTTGGCCTCTATGTTTCACAATCCCCCATCAGCATTTTCCCAGTGAAACAGTTTCTCAATGTTGTCAGTATTCAGTATTACATGTTTCTCTTTTGATAGTGTCCTTTGTTTCTCCTTTCTTTATTAGCGCTATAAGTGGAAAACGTCTGCAACAAGTATATTTCAGTTTTATCATTATTAAATGATAATTTCCCCTCTCTTATTGCAAATCCTGTTAATTCATATGGAGAATGTACCAAAAGACCGTTCACCTACCATTATGAAGCAAGAAATCAGTTCTACAACATTTTCTTATATATATATATATATTTATATGTATATATGCGGGTAGCGGGAGCTTACAGTGGAAAAGCGACCGTTCTTGCGGTTTCGAACTTGTGGACATACAATAAGCAGCGTCCATAGCCTAGTTTTTTAGGGTGTCCGCATATTGACAGGAGGCCCGGGTTCGAATACAGGTGGATGCTGGAATATTTTTTGCTATTCTGGATTTCCCCACTCATTACTATTATATATATATATATATATATATATATATATATATGGGCCTTTACACAGTAAACCAACACGAAAATCAACACATGCAGTTTTCAGTATTGAAATTGGTATTTTCTTTGTTCT
>JAIPMN010020006.1:6831-20321 GCA_020650975.1 Apostichopus californicus
CATTGGGTGTGTGTGTGTAGGGGGGGGGGGGTGTTTGGATGGGGGTGTAAAGGGAGGGGTGTGCTAATCTTATATATTTATATATATATATTCAAAGTAAAAACAAAATGGAGTAACATGTGATTATTTTCCTAACGTTTATATAAATGTTAGTTTTGGGAACAATTATGGTGTTGTCTTTGTGTAAAAAAATATTTTATTATTGAAAGGTAATAACGTTTTGGTGACATGTAGCCTATATTGAAAGTAAATCAATATAAAAGACATATGTTTGGTGTAACACTCTCTATCTATTGCCAAAACATTTAGACCACTTAAAAACGGTTTAAACAATTATTAGCACGAAATATATACAATTAATAAAAGCAGATTTATACAAATAAATATATTAAGCACAATCAACTAACGAAACAGAAATTACAAAAGGTTCATTTTCATAACGATTTAAGGTCAAGCTATAACAGTTTAAATAACATTTAGACGAATTAGTTAAAAAAAATAGATGGCAACATTAAAAACAACCATTATTGATTGCATCATGTTTGCCACCGACCACAATCTAGATTATTTCAATAAATCCTATTCCAATATGTTGAAGGGAGAGGCAGAAAGGACAACAAAAGTTACCTAATAACTACTTTATTCCATTAAATCATACCACACACATTTCAATATAGCATACTGCTTCCAATTATTCTTCTGTTCAGAGACAACAGAGCAATTATGCTATTTCTATAAACGATAGCTTCATGTTTTATTTTAAAGGAAATTGCCTCTTGAGGATTTACGATTTGCATTTCGTGGCTCATAACACGTTGGTACAGCTCAAGATTTTACCATTCAAAATCCTTGGGTAAGGGTTACATATATTTTGTCTTCGGATGTAATCGTTCTTTTCAAACAAATGCCATCTTCCAATGTCTCGTAGTAAAGCAGTCAATGCTGTTTATTACTAAATGAACCCTCCTTAGCTCAATATGGTCAACATCGTAACTTAGTTCATCACGTTTGAACTGGTTCGATAAGCTGTCAATGGGTGAAATCTATTTAATTTCTCCTTATAAATATTGCACACAAGGAAGAAGTATAACAAATAACATTTGGTAACATGAAACAAAATATAGAGTAAGATTGACAACAATTACATTCTTGATAATAATAACGCTCAACTAACAATCATTGCCGGGCAAAACTAACCGCATGACTAACTGCGACATACAGGGGCTTACAGTGGCTTTCTGGGGTTTTACGGCGGCTTTCTGGAGAAGGTATAAATATACCGACAAAATGATAACCTCTGGAGAATACTCTGCAAAGACGAAGCTTTAAGTCAAGATACTCAAATACACAAAAGGCAACAGTAATAACAGACACAAGCATATAGCAAAATCACATTCAAAGCAAATCTCAATAATGTGATATTAAAAGAGGTATACAATTAGGATATCTAGCCCTTTAATGCCTATATAAAACATATAGGATACTAACATACTACTTAGGATTTCTGATACGGGGGGCACATGTGACGCCACTCTGAACCAGGAGAGGAATGAAGCATGTAACTCACATAATACGTAAGTATGCATCGATTACGTAAGTATGCAAAGCAAGGAGGCGGGTATTAAAGGTGACATCCTAAACACCATTGGGAGAGGGCAGCATTGACCTTTGCCCGATCTTGACCAAGCGGACATTTCCCTTTAACCACGCAAAGGAAAAACACACATCGGCAACGATGTCAACTACAGTAATACCTTTAGCCATGAATCTGAAGAAGAGTGGTTTTAGACGTATCTATCAGATCTATAAGATGGTGCTGTTGACCTGCAAAGCAAGGAGGCGGGTATAAAAGGTCACACCTTAAACATCATTCGGCGAGGGCAGTGTTGGCATTTGCTTAGTACAAAAGCATTTCTCCAATTATGTACAAATACTTTGGTATATAAATTAACAGACAAGCCTAAGTAACAGTGCAGTTTGACTAAAGTATTTGTGCGACTGAATATTGTAATGTTACAAGAATATCAAACGTCCTTCTAGGGTTCTATGGTGCATGAATCCTCGAATTCTGACACAGCCCTGGTCACCAGCAATCCCTGAATATTTTGCTCCTTGTCTATATTTTGTCGCTTTGGCTTCCCCGAGTTTCCTTTCTATTCTCGTGAACCATGTTTTGTAGCTACAAGAGATGGAAACAAAGGTAATAGATAAATGGCAATAAACTACATAAAAATAAAAAGCTGATGAAATACTTTAAAGTTACAACTTATTACGTATTTGTTATTAATTGAATTATTGTCAATAAAAGCAATGCTAATTCGATTACTTTTATTATTTGGGAAGTTTTATTTTTAAATTTTCAGGACACCAAAATAGGGGGAAAACACTAAATATACCTCATAGGAAAGAACACAAAGAATTAAGATTAGCGGATTGTAGCTTGGGTTAAAATGTCGAAAGTGCTTCGTTTGTTGCAAAACAAACATATTTTCTAGTTAATTGATGTTCCGTATTTAACAAGTTAGTCGAATGATACATTTTATTCAACGATTATTTATAAAGATATGAGTCTGTTGAAACTGAATGCTTATCCGATTATAAAGAATAAATGTGGCTCTAAGCCGATGTGTAAGACTATACATCATATTTACATTTTTTCTGTACCTTTTATCAAATTGTCTTACACTGCATGTGTAGAAATATCTCCAATTATCTTTTTTTAGAGAAGGATTTACGGACCGGAAAAAAACGGGGAAAAAAGCTTACTTTTTCGTATTGAGCTTTGAGACGAGCATTTTCTTCCATCTCCTTCTTCGAGAGATTTAAAGTGTTTCTACGACTGTGGGAGGTAGACTGTGGAAGAAATTTTAATAATAAGTTAATATATAAATATTTCAAAAGTTATCCTTTGATCACAAGGAAAATGAAAAAGTGACAGAAATTACTTACCACTGTGTTTAAGACTACTAGAAAACTTATTTTCTACCAACATATTCTACCTAACTGTGTCTACAAAGAAAACACAAGGTATCATTTGTACAGACGAAGGCAAGAAACGTTACAATTCAACAAAATAACAACAGTATAAATGTTAAAAAAAACGTATCTGAGGTAATATTGTATAGCCACATACTCCTTTTTAGTAAGCTAACTAGCAAATCCCTATACAAATTACATTGTACATAAGGTCATTGGTCAATTATCTAAAATCCTTCGATAGTAAACCCGTAATGTAGAATAGCTCAGTGCTAAAAGTTAACAACATATATTGAAGATTGACAAATTAGAAAAATCGCAATTAACTTACTGGGTGGGAGTTGCCAGACAGTCCTTCTAAACTTGTATCTTGACTAGACGAATCTGCCATTTTCATCAGAAGCAGCAGCTAAAAATATACAATGAGAACACTGAAGGCAAAATATGAGGGCTTAAAGATGATGTGAAATGATCTCATCATAAGAGTAAACCTTGTCAGTCGTGTAATCATAATATCAATGAACAGATGATTACTATTTGTTAACAACAAACAAGATCCAATATTGAGTTTCTTCTATTTAACCAGCCAGCCATCTAACCATCACATTACACAATATTTGTATTTTGTATTGACGAGGATGACGACGACGATGACGATGACGAAGACGATGATAATATCGATCACGATGACAACGATGACCACAATGACTATGACGATGATCATGACGATGAAGATCACGATTCCGACGATTTCGATAACGATGACAATATCGATGACGATGACGATTAAGACAACGATGACGACGATGATGATGACAACGACGATGATTATAAAGATCATCATCATGATGACGACGATGATCATGACGATGAAGATGACGATGACGATGTCGATAACGATGACAATATCGATGACGATGACGATGACGATTAAGACAACGATGACGAAAATGATGATGACAACAACGATGATGATAAAGATCATGATCGTGATGACGACGATGATCATGATGACGATGATGATGATATGATGATGATGAGATGGTGATGACGATGAGATGACGACGATGATGATGAGACGATGATGATTAGATGACGACAACGTCGTAGAAAGGTAATAAACATTATAATGTCAAGCACCAAAAAATAAGAACTACTCAACTACATGGTAATCGTAATTGTCTCTTTCTCTTTCGAAGACAGAACTTAAAGTGTTGATGACGTGTCCTGTGAATTCAATACAATATAAAAATATCTCTGTGCGTGTTAACCACTACAGGGTATGCAAATATAACTATTTAGATGATCTTACCTTTGGGATGAAGAGCATCAGTACAGTGATGCTGGTGCAACAGATGATGAGGGTAGATGAGAATGCAAATGTACTGATCGGATCACCTTCCAGAAGAAAGACTAATATAAGACCACAAATACTGAACAAGATGATGTTGTAGATACAGACAGCCACCTTCTTACCCTCAGCCACTGTATTAGCGGTGCCCTAAAAGTATAAGCAAGATATGACAAATATTACCACATTAGAATATTATAAAGTGGTTTACATGCTGAAACACGTACCCTTTACTTTCAAACGCACAACAACAAACGCATTGTAGAGTATATTGTTGACAAAATATGTCAATGTCTTGTTAGACAAACTGTTCATCTGGTCACAGTTCATTTTTGCTTGATTTAATTAGTTACTGTACATAAAATAAATATTTCGATGGTTATTAGTTATTACAATGTTTCACCTGCAAAACTTCGAACGACAGGAATGAGCCGGCCAGAAGCAACACGACTTTGTCGACTAGAAGCATCGCATGGGGTATGAAGCTATCACCGTTAGAGTATGTGGTCACATAATACTCTATCACGTGATATGGATCCTTTGGATCAGTCTAAAATAAAAAAACGGTTCATGGTTTAAGTAACAGTTATAATGATTAAAGTGTAGACAACATCCGTTGTATAGTACAGTACAGTACAGTGGTGTACAGTGCAATACAATACAGTACAGTACAGTAGAGTACAATACAGTAAGCATGGTCTTCGGATCATTACCTCGTACTCATCGTTTTCTTCAACACCCGGCCCCTCCAACACCCCCAGTCCCTCCCCGCCCACGGCCCATCCCGGCCCCGGCCCCACCTTCCGAGTCTGGTTGCATGCCAACTGCGCAGTTAAAACGTCACTTGTATTGGTGGACTTATCTTTCGCGCTAGTATGTTAGATGTGTAGAACATAGAACATACAAATGTTGTTTGACGTATCCCTTGACCACGAAGAAGACGGACTTCTACTGGGTGGTAGGTATGTAATACCAATACATATTGATGCACCTACGTACTTTCCCAAAGTGAATGGCACATCTACTGGGTGTTAAACATGAAATACCAAAATAAATATAGATGATTACCTCTTGCCCACAGAGAAAGACAATTCTAATGGGTGGTGGATATATCATATCCAAAACATAATAATGGACCTACCTCTTGTCACAGAGGGAACTACTCTTCTAATGGGTGGTGGATATATAATACCCAAAACATATTAACGGACCTAACTCTTGTCCCAGAGGGAACTATAGGGTGGTGGATATATAGTACCCAAAATGTATTAATACGGACATACCTCTTGTTCCAGAGGGAACTACTCTTCTAATGGGTGGTAGATATATAATACCCAAAACATATTAACGGACATACCTCTTGTCCCAGAGAGAGGGTGGTCAGTTCTACTGGGTAGTAGAGATGAATAATCAGCAAGCAAATGACGTCGATTATAAGAGCAACCCCTATCAGTATGTATATTATCCTCGTGTTAAATCTCTGAATAAAGGGGTAAGGTAAATTGAGAATTAATCACCTAATTGACATGGTATGGTCAAAAAGCTTTTCAAGGTTATCATTTTTTTGTGACAGAAGTAACATAATTAAAGCATGAAATGTTGAGCTTTTAGGCAGTGCTGGCGCAAATTGTGCCTTGCTTCATCGAAAGGGAGATATTATTTATATTCGCTACCCCAATCAATCTCTCTAGTAGCCACTCTCCCACCCCCCTTCACCTTCCCCAATGAAATTCGGTCGCTGTTAGGTCTCTTGTAACTGGAGTCATTGTTTGAACTAAGATAATTAAAGTATGTTGCGTTAATAGTTAATGAGGCTTATTATGTAAACGGTATTTAAATTTAGGTTTATTAATAATCTATAGTTGTGCATTGTCGGATGTTCAAGACATACATGCGTTCAAGTAATATTGTTTGTATCCGAAAAAAGGCAATTAATAGTCCAGGCTGAGTTATGAAGACAAATAAGTACGCCGAATTGCATTACCTTTCTTTACTTACAATAAAATACGAGTTTCATCAATATTTAGTTGCTATGAACTTTTAGTAAATAAATCGAATGTTCTACCAAATGATAACAGGAATACATTGCCGGTTACTATACGACGACTACAGCGCCACATGGTATGGAGCCTGTGAGGGAAACAATTACCTCAGTATTGGACATTGAGATGAGAGACGCCTGGTAGATGAACCATATCTGACCCACCAGAGTAGCCACAACCAACGTAAACCCAACAGAAGTAGATATATTCCGGGCCTAGAGTGTAACAAAATAAACTAGTGAGGGTTCGAAGAAAGGATTATTTTATTACTGACTTAGGAAGATATGTTTAATAATATTACGTATTCGATAAAGAAGAGCCACCAATCAGATCACTTCATGAGTAACGACACTAACAAACTTACCAAATAATGTTTATTATTCATATTACGTCATTTATAGATGTCAACATCGATCAAATGTCTGTCCAGTTGTTGATCTAAAGTTAATGATAAACATAGCCATATTCTTTAGTCTTTAAGAAACAAGTGCATATTTACTTGAATGAGAAACACGTTTTGTTGATCAGTGATTTGTGGTAGTATTTGAGACTTTGTAATAACCGTCGAAGCAAACATGACCAAACAGCTGCACAGTATTACGTAATCGAATAGAGGTTGGTACCGTACTCTGCGATAGAAGAGAAATAAACTTAATAAATGAAACACACACGGAATAATCTACACTAAAAATCTATGATGGACTGTCGACCCAGGAAGTCGTTTTATCTTTAAACCACACACAAGAGATATCACCCGATACACACAGAGAACACTGTTACCACTTTAAATCTTAAAGAGTTTTGTACCAAAGTAAAAACTGAATAGTGCTATATATAAATCGGTAGTATGTGCTATTAGGATTACAGTAAGAACTGAGGATATGTGTAATTCCAACAAATCAAGTTGTTGGGATTTGTTGCACATATCCTCAGTTCTTACTGTACACTTAATAGCACATGCTACCGATTTATCAGATTTGTCAGCACAATCCAGTATTTACTTTGGTATAAAACTTTAAGATTGGCAGTAGTTACTGTAGTCTCTGTGTGAATCGGATGGCAATACCTATTCACCCTCTGTTAGTTTCAATGAACTACGTCAATCCAGAAAACGTCCAAGCTGAACTGGGTTGCTGCAGTTATACCCGTTTCACACCGAGTTAAGGGAGGCATCGTGACAGGATGTGCTTGGTTATTGGAATTAAATGTTTATCTGTCATAGGCCTAGATTTGCTTTTAGAACACTAGCAAATAATACCATGCTGGTTTTTGATGTCTCAAAAATACGTTATGATGCAATTGCCGAGAAATTGATTCTATAGAAAGACAAAAAAGTGTTCTTTATTTAAATACCTCTTTCTGAAAAACCATGTCACACAGAAAATGATCGCCAATGTTAACAACATTCCAGACGAAGCGAATGCCATGACTAGGATATGTAAATATGAAGGTATCAGTCTCTCTATTCTCTCTTTGGTGATGGGTACAGTCACTGAACCATCAAGAGGAACGTTACCATCACCTAAGAACAAAGATAAATTTACATAAATGTATAGAAATTGATAACTTTACCTCAACTTTATTTTAATGGTCATTATGTTATTGAAAAGAAAATAATTCACTACAGCGTGCACCAGTTATGTAAAATCATAGCTCACGTTGTTTACAATACTGGACATATTGCAGTTGCCACAAAATTCATATTCATTTCTGAAGCAATTGATTCACGCCCCGATTGTCACAAAAAAATCATCTAGGCCTATATATCAGATGTATTTAAATGGGAATGAGAGTCAACTGGCACCAATAACATAATAATGTTAGGACGAATGTTCCTTTCACGGTTTAAGTAAAGTAAACGGAAATGCTCCACTCATCCTTGGAATTTCAGAATAGTTACTTGGTAATTTGACTTCCATGCTAATACAAAGGACAACATTGATACCGGAACATTGGTATCGTTGGACTATACATGACTAATATACAACGAATAGGAGGAAAAATCGTTCATATCGCCTCATACACCACGTGGTTATCTTGTACCAATCATACATCGGTAAAACCAGACGTCACCATCTCTACCCTTTCCTTTTATTTACATATGTTACACCGCCTTATGCGAGTTGCACCACTGGTCTTCATCCACACGTAACTCGTCCCCTACCTTACCACTCATTAAGATCACATTGGTATTGGTGTGGGTCTGCATCTACCACGTAACTCGACCCCTACATAACCACTCATTAAGATCACATTGTGCATTGGTGTGGATTTTCCTTCTACATGAGCTGAGTGAGACATTTGAAATTAGTTCTTACCTGACCAGATTATTTCACCTCTCCAAATCATTTCATCAGTAACGGCTGTATATACAGCCACTGGAGAAGGACTAAACACTAGATAAAAAATACCAGAAAAGTAAAGCTTATAAAGAAATATTGTATGGAGAGTCTAAAGTTATGACATTAACTTCATCTTCCGCACAACCGATGGTTAAACCATAATACTTTTATTTCAAAGACCTTAATCCGAAAGATTCTTAAACTTAAAACTTGATACCATTTTGATTTTATCAAGAAACAACATTGCGTAATAAGGACAAATATTGTTGTGTAATGGAACCCACCTAAACATCATATTGTCTCCCATTATAATGAAGAAGAAAGAATTATTTATAACCATTAGCAAAACTCCTAAATCGGTCACATGACTGTCGCAGTAATGATGTGATATTCCAAAGAATTAAATAAGCAAACGGCAAACCTGCTTTAACTTTACAGATGTAAGGCCTCTCCGCCAGACATCTCCCAGCTTTGAAATTGACGATATTCTCGGTACCTAGATCAAGGTAGATACAATCTCCTGAGATATCGTCAGTAAATTTGAAGTTGATCACTCGCTGCATTAGATCCATCAGGATCCTTTGATCCGAACCTGCGATCCCGCTGACAATAAAACCAACATACCTGAGTAGTGACAAAAAGATGGCATGATTAATAAAAAAAATAAAATAATACATTGTCATCACCAGTGCAATCGACATTACCATCGCTCTTTCTTATACTGATATTAATACTTACGTATTCAATGTTATTACTTAGTGTTTTGAGATACTCACCATTCAAACGATGACAAATTAAAAGGTAAACTCAATGTTTTTCCCATTAAGTCTATTTCAGTTTCTGATACATCAGCTAAGTACGCATTGTTGTTCTCGCATGACGTCACTGCCCTGTCCCAGTTTGCCGTCTTGTTGTGAACAAACTGGTAACAATTTCTCTCAAACAGGATCCAATCTAATGGACATTGGCCTAGAAATCGGAAGGGAATGTAGGATATAATAAGCAATAACTCATAATTTTGTTCTCAGCAATGATCTGATAAAATGATATGAAGCTTAACTGCAGGCCGGTGGCTATTGGACCGTACACCAATGACAAGATACAACCAAGCCCTTAATACAGAGGTCTTACTGTTGTGTCCATGATGTAATAATCTGGTGAGACATCTCACGAGTTGTCTGCATTGTTTCTGAGATTACCTGATTTATTACCTTGTAAATCTTCTCACCTTCTTAACATGTATGAACACGATTTTTACCGGGAAAGACAGTTCTTCAAGAACAACGAGTAGCCCATCGAAAAGACGTTGGCATGGCGAGTAGATATTAACATTGCGAGAAAATAGTTTGATTTCGATATTTTAAAATGTTTGCATTTAAGTATCTGAAATGATCGCTACTGCAAATTTACTGGTGATGTCACTTCTCGAGTACTACAGCATAGTCCAGGACTAATTGTTTTATTTATAAAAGACAATAGATTCTTATAATTAAAGTATCGCCCAATTGTTAAACTATGCCACCATTTATTCATTACATGCTAAATGATATTTTTGATACAATCACTCACACGCACGCTTACGTATCCTTGGTTACTGCTGATTTTATTGGTGCTTCTCGGGAGCTGCCAAAATTGTGAATCCATCCGCTTTGATAAATAAGCATTAGACTTTGAAAGGATAATTTCCAAAACACTGAAAATGGCAAGATGGTCGGAACCATTGGAAACTGCTTTATGTTAATAGACAGTCTGTACATGTAGTATTATTAAGTACTAAAGCAGTCATACCTCGTAACTGTGTGACGTCAGAATTTCCAAGTCGTTCTCCATTAGAATAGCTAACGTCACCCTGTAAAATATGGCGACAGGAGAGGAATATATGGATATATTAGTTATCAATGGTTAAAACAGTTCCACCATTTAATGTAGTGATTAGTACCCGAACCGTCGTGATTTCTTGTTTAAAGTGAGTGTTAAGTTGTAAATCATAGATAGATAGAGAAACAAGTCTATGAGTAACAAATACCTGAGATTAATAAGACGAATATGTTGCTTTATGTTTTGTAGCGAGTAATTGCACTTGCTAGTATTCTAGCATTATTACCTGTACGAGTACTGACCATCCTGGGTTTGTACTCTCACTTGTACTCGACGTGGTAAAACAGTTTGCACAATTCTGTTTTGTTTCTTCTCCTTCAAAAGCCATAACCTGTCAAAATCCTTTAAGATAGTTTGGTGTGATCGATATCAGTATTATAATCACAGAATGCAGGATATCTTTCTTGTCCTTTCCTCATTTGTCCAATGTTTTTTCCTCTGTCCTTTTGATCTTGTTTTCTTTTCTCTGTATGTATATATGTCGTGTATTTGAGGCGTTTTGATTGTCTCTATATGGTCACTAGCTTTGATATAGTATTTCTATTTTCTGTGCCCTTCATTTGTTAGTCAACTGTACTGTATAATTTCTGTAATAACATATTAAAAATAACTTTGACTTTGAATTTTGAGACAAGAAGGGAATTATTTTAGGTATTTTGTGTATCTCCATGAAGGGATACCAAGGTGACAACATACCATATCTGTGTGAAATGATAATACTGCTCAGCTCATCGAAATAACCAAATATGGAAGTTGCAGGATAACTTGTGGAACTATCAAAAGATTTTGTGGAGGATCAAATGACAGTAGAGTAAGTGTTAAAACAGTTCTTACTACAATGAAGAATAAACAAAATCTAAAGTGGAAGAGCGCCCTTCATAATGGACAACCGAATATTCGCATATCGACTTGGTCTAACAATTCTACAGAGAGATGAAAACAACAATTATCTGCTTGAAGATTTTAATAGTCAACTTACAGAAGCGCCAAAGAAATCAACCTTTGCTAATCCATCAAATAAGTGATTGTATAGCGCGTTGTCCATGTAGGTGAAATCTTCAAGGTGTTTGGTTTCATTTGAGTCGAGAAGCATCTTCGCGGTGTAGTTGAGTGCTAATCCTATAGCCCAGACTGAATCATAAGTGTAGGCCATGTAGTTATTAGCAGTGTAAGCGTTATACCGAGGATAGTATAAGCGCGTTCCAATCTCATCTAAAAACTCAGCAGGGGTCTTTTGAATAAAAAATAACAAAGAAGAAAAGTATTACGTCATATGACTGATATCATGCACGCGGATTCACATTCGTGTTTACTATCTTTGTGACATGTGACACATCTAAATATTCAAGTACCGCTATAGATGATATACATGATGAGTTTAAAGACTCCATCCAGTCAAATATTGTATCGAATACCACGATTTTATGACAAGGCTATATAATAGCTTACAGCTTTACTTGTCGTGCACTATATGAAATTACACTTTGAACACAATATAAGGCTCCCCTGATAGGACTTGTAAACTCTGATACCTTCCAAACGCACCACATCTTTGTTGCTCGTCACAAGCATGTCAATAGGCCTACAGTTTGAAACACATAGGCAACGTGCGGCTCGCGGGCTGCAAGTGGCTCTCTCGCAAATGTCCTGCGGCACACGAGAAATTTCTCAAATCCCTGTTATACTGTCGCTGTCTAAAGTTTATATCGGAACATTTTTTATTTAACCATAAATCACTGAATGACAGAAGGAACAAATACATGAAATATGTATACTTTGGGGAGTTTGCATAAGAGGGCCTTTTTGTGATATGATACACAAAGTTACAGGCCTAACTGTGATAGGATACACAAAATAACCGGCCCAATTGTGACATCATACTCAAATAACAGGCCTAACTATGATAGGATAAAAAAAAAATAACAGGCCTATCTGTGATTGGATACCCAAAATAAGAGGCCTAACTGTGATATGATACACAAAATAACATTTTTAATCCAATTTTTTATCCAATGTATGTAGTATTTCCATGGAAGTTAGAACATACTTAAGTGAGGCCCGCGTTGTGAGTGTTTTTGGTTTCAATGCATTGTGGACTGCAAGATGAATTTCGTGCCTACCCAAGGTTTTAGGATGGCTGAATGTGTTTCTGTTAAAATAAAACACACAAACATGGTACGAAACATGACAAAATACAATACTAACTGTTCCGGCAACTGTTGTTCTGTCCAATGGGCTGATTACGGACACATCGATTCCTAGAATTAGGGACGATTCAACAATCTGGGACATTTCCTCTTCTGAACAGTCAACGTAATCGTCCTGAAGCTGCCACCAGTTATTCCTGTACCAATATGGTAGCACCCATACTTTATCATCTCCATAGAAACCGACTTTGTAAGCCTGTATTAGGAAAATTGAGTTTGTAATATAAAAATTAACAAAAGGTGTATAATTACTTTATAATCAGGCATCTATTATTTAAAGAACAAGTTATGCAATTAAGGTGATTATGAGAACAGAAACAACCAGGAGCCCATTTGGGGTAAGAAACAGGGGAGAGATGTGTATATACACATGGCATTGAGCGTAACCAGCTATGTATATATATATATATAAAACTATAGGTGAATATATTGAGCGTTGTGGTGAAGTGGTTAAGACAGTGGACTTGTGATCTAAGGATTGCGGGTTCGAGTCTTGGCCAGATCATTTCGTTGTGTCCTTGGGCAAGGCACTTTATCTTCATTGTCTCTCTTCACCCAGGTGTATAAATGGCACCCGTGAGATAAAAAACTGACAGCTGGGCGCTGTTTAGCTGCTGCCATGTGAAGGGGTTGTCTCTATGTTTGACAGGTTATCTATATGTCTATGTTTATATATATACATCTATATATATAT
>JAIPMN010020007.1:0-14502 GCA_020650975.1 Apostichopus californicus
GACGGTATTCATTAGCATGTGAAGGCAGTAATGGTATAACCGATTAATCAAATAATGCTAGGAAGAACCAACCTGATGAAAGAAGACAACTTTGCATTAGAGGATTTGTGTAGTTAAATAAAATATCGACGTGAATTGACGACTTTCGTGATTCCGATGAAAACGTCACAGCGTTTTTCACAAATTTAAAACTAAAAAGCCAAAAAACAAAGGTTAAAGCATAGAGAAACACAACAATTAACACAAACAATATGTCAACACCAACAGATTAACTTTATGTTTGATGTGAATGTAAGTTGTCGAATAACTTAACACATTTTTCAAAGAAGGGGGAGGGGGATGTACCATGATGGATTTTAAGACTTAAGATACATGTAACATAATGGGTTTTTTCTTTCTCAAAGCACAAGTAGCGAAATGTCTATAACAACTGACAATAGTAGAGTAAAGATCATTGAATATTTCGAAGGTGTTGATACTTCTGTTTCGTGTTGTTGTATGAAATATTGTATTGCAGAAAAAAAAACTGAATGAGTGCCAACATACCAGTGCCATAGTCTATAATATTTCGCTGACAACTATTTTGTGTTGGCACACAAATTAACACCCCACAGCAAGTTCACTCAAATATGTTAAATCATGTGCCGAGAACAATGCTGCCGTCTTTTTTGATCGTATCTATGCACTTCACACATATTCTGTGATCCGATCTGAAATATCACTTAATTGAATAATCGAAAACAAGTTTTGCTAGAAATTTGCAATTAATTAAAACAAATTATAAACACGTTTACAACTTGAGTTGAATTCAACGCAATTCTACATCTTAGCAAATAGAGTGTCAGGCAACGAACTGATAAATGATCAAGTTAACGTTTCATATGTCTCATATATACGTGGAATATCGATTTCCGTATTCGAGCTGGTTTGAACGTTAAATGTTAAAATTTATAAACAAAAAAAATTATTAAAAAAATAGTGATAATATGGACGGATTTTATACAATATTCTAATGAAAAGGCTAAAATAAGAATTCAAGCAACACATTTAGGATTGAAATAGTTACAAATATCGGAATACAGCGTCGACACTTCAAATAATTCAATTCAACTTTATTTCAACCAACAATGTTCAAAATGCAAAAAGTGGTAATTTTTAGCAAAAATGAAAGTTTCAGAATAATAAGTAGTGCTTATTTGATAAAACTGTTGAAAATTTCGTACATATTTCGATTACAAACATCAAAACTTCGAGTTATTCTTTGAAATTTTGACTTTTTATCTGAACATTCCGTGCAAGATTTTGAGACGAAGTCATAAAACTTTCGGAATAACGGTCTACATTTTGAGAATTTTTTCCCAATTTGAAGAAGTAAAGTCACATTTCAAGTTAGTAATTTCTTTAAAAAATATATAGTCGAAATAGCGTCAATAACCTCCTTTCATGCGTAGAACAGAAAACTATGGTCCAAATAGCGTCTTTACAGTGCAAATACTGTATATTGCAAAGGCTTTTGCAAATTCTCCCTAGCCTTGACTTTGAACACCGCGACAGTTTTTGACCAGTAATACAGTTATATATATTCGGCAATTTCTTTGAGCGAAATGCTCAGAAAAAAACACAAGAATTGAAACAAAAAACTAGTGGGAAATCGAAGATTCGCTCGAAGTATTTTTTTTTTTTGCGTTTACGACTTTATGTGAAAGCAGTTTAAATGAGGTGAGGGTGAAGGACCACACCTTTCACTCTTGAACCGGGACCCCTGAGACCCTATCTACGCCACTGTCAGCTACGCACTTTAATCTCCGTTGAGTGCAACGAGAAGTGGTGACGGCATCTGCTTTGGAAGAAGCAAACCGAGACTTTGTAATCAAATTGAAAACACATACATATGTACGTGGTATCCTCAAACGATCCTTATTACAACTCTACATCATTGCGTGAGTTTGTGATGCCTCCAAAAAACAAGCATACTTAACTTTCAAAATGTATAGCCAGATATGAATAAAGGAAAATTGGGTTTCATCGTCATGGAGTTCATTGATTTTATTGATTTATCTAGTAATGACATGGCACATTGGAAGTAAGATACTCCAGTGAGTAAACAATCTCTCAGTTTCACAATCGGTCTTTTTCAAAACTCTATAAATAGAACAAGATTGCTGTCTCTTCATTTTGTATGCACTATTCGTATATGTACTAACCGACACATGGACATCCAGCACGTATTGCATCGTTCAAGGGATATTCCAGCCTCGGATGTTTATTGTGTACGAGGAGTTTTAGAAATTATTTTCTGCTACTTCTGAACTAACTTACTTATCATGAGTTGTTTCTTTGAACTCGAAATGAAAATAATTAGGAATAGCCGAGACCGGGTGCTTGACCTGTATAAAGATCGTACTGAGATGAGTAATAGATATGTGCCTAGTGTCTGTAAACATTGCTTGTGGGTCTTCAACTGTCAGGAGGAGGGTGTTGTTGTCAATAAAACCCTTCCTCTGCGTTATTTCAAGCTTTGAAAGAAACAAACACATTCACACACATTCAGTAACTACAATATCTCCCAAACGGAGCTAGAGATGGTCTTTGGGTTTGTTATCTCATCTCTCCCATATCGGGAAGGTGAGATATTAATGTTCATTTGCCAGTAGGGCCATATACAGCTATGCCAGTTGCCGTAGCAACAGTTGCCACAAGGCCACATTGTTGCCATAGAGTAATGGTTAATTTTCATGAGTAGCTGCTCACACATGGTAGGGTAACCCAGGGTGACTGGAAGTCGAGGACTGAGGGAGGTGTTTAAACATGTCCGTATGTGTGTGTGTCAACTTTTGTTGGGCCAATTTCTTCAAACTTGGTGTGAAGGTAGTGACCCAAGGTTGAACCCTTGTGTCTCGCAGACCCCCAGAACCAAAGGTCAAATTTAGTTAATATCGCTTGTTTATTTTGTTTCCGTAACTCCAAGGAAATTGACACAGACCCTCCACAGGTATAATTTAATGTCACGTAGTACTTTCCTACGATTGCCATATTGAGTAGCTAATAATAATATTGTTCATTTGAAGTCAGTCTTATACTGCAGGGATGAGATATGCAACTCCGTGGATTACCCTCTTGTTTGACCATTTATTTGGATAAACTGAGGTCGGCATAAGTCGATAAATATCTAAAACTATCATATATTTATCTATCTTCTTGTTCGCGTCTGTCTTTCGACTATTTTAAGACTACTGTTTTGACTACTTACGTTGCCAGGATTAATATTAACGAGTCGCGCAATTTTTCATTTTATATCGTATTGCTTATGTTATGTACGCTCCACATCAGTGACTGAGTTGAATTTTGCAACCTGTAAGCCCGTTTGAAGAAATAAACTGATCGTTTGCATTCACAAGAATAAATACATCAATGTATCTTTTTTGCTTTTATTGCTCAGTGATGGGTGTTACTGATTTGCAGTTAAAACCATACGTTGGATGTACTTTACTGGCTGGATAACTTTTTTTTTCTTTTTCATATGTGACTTCATCTCTTGAATTTATCATGCCATAAAATTACTGTAAAGAAAAATATCATAAATAGCAAACATCTCGACAACTTCAGATAAAAAATGTAGTGTACTCTACTACTCTTGTAACGGGTGCAATCTAAAATAGCACCCTCTTTTCAATTGTAGACGTTAGAGAATAGTTGGTGAATGCTGCCACGACTCACTAGTGAAACGTGAGTTTGAGTTTCAATTTATTTACACAGTGCAAATATACAATAGTACAAAAAAAATCAAGGTGGTAGAGGAGCAGTGGCGTCGCCAGGGGATGGCCTGGGGGCACGTGCCCTCCAAGAAAATCGTGCTCCTAGGTGCCCCCCCCCCCCCAGATGCGATTTGTAGTGTTAAAAAACGATGCGATTTGTAGTGTTAAAAAAAAACTAAACAAAAAACTGTATCTGCCTCAAATAAAAACATAAATATCGGACAGACTAAGCCCGAAAATTCAAGTTGCAGAATATATCACCAGATTGCATCTAAGGACCCTTACTTAACCATAAGTTTCTCAAAACAAAAATTTTAAGGGTAGGTGGGCACCCCCTTACACCCCTCGCCCAGGACGGCTTTCACAGCAACATTATGCCCCCCTCTGTAAGTAGTATGCCCCCAGTGCCCCCAAGATTGAAATGTCTGGCGACGCCACTGTGGAGGAGGACTAAGAAAGCATAGCTTATTCGAGCTTATTGACAAAAGGCAATAGATAATAACAAAAACGAAACCAAGGAAAACAAAGAAAAGTCATGACTTGCTACATCCATGTGATTCCTTTCCAACTCCATGTTCTAACCTACTCCAGTACAAGAACACCCCCACACGCCCCCACAACAAACGCAGCCATTAGAAAATGATACGTGGTGAGAACTATGGATACATACTGTAAGCTCTAACAAAGATTACCTGCTCAGAGAGATGTATTTTAGACAGTTCGTAGGTATGCCAACGTGGCTAGCTACAACTTTGAAACTACATAACCCTAGGGCTTGCAAGTGATAGTATAAAGCCTGCAAGTAACACTATGGCCTGTAAGTAACTGGCCGGTAAATTGCTTATAATTCAACTGAAAGTTCAAGTTGAAGGTTTACACTGTCAGTCTTTTATGAGGCTAAGGCCTCCTCACACGACTTTACAACTTACAAGCCCTGGTCATTTGTAAGTTGTTACGCCCACACACCAAAGTGTGCACAATTCAATCAATCTCTCCTGGGGCACCACAGTGCACCACATCCAGGTGTCCTCCGGGAGACTTCCCATAGAGTGCAGCCAAAAACCGGCGCACATAACTATATTTACAAGTTACCTCGCAAGTCCCAATTTATACACCTGGGTGAAGAGAGGCAATGGAGAAAAAGTGCCTTGCCCAAGGACACAACGCAATGATATGGCCAGGACTCGAACCTGCAACCCTTAGATCACAGGTCCACTGACATAACCACTTGACCACAACGCCCCCAGTTATAGATAATTTTATGTCTAATAGCATATTTAAAGTTACAACACAATTCCTCCCTTTTTACGCCTTTGACTGAAGCGAAAAATTGATTTGCGATGGCCCGTATGTTATAAATAGTGACTTTTTAACACTGTCTTAATGCCGACTGCCATATTAATGGCGTTAGTCAAAAACTAATATTTACTCAATTCAGTACAATGGGATTTGAGATTGTTACTTTCCGCAAATAATGGAGAGGAAAATAAGGATGCCTTGAAATATAGCTGGGGCGCACTTCACAAATTTTATGATCAACCATGACTAATTTTTCATTGCGTTGGGTTTTAGGCTTTGGAATTCGCCGACACGTCCCGTTACATAAATTGTGTATTATGTTCCACTGTAGTTTTTCGTAGAATATAAAGTTCTATGCAAAGATTGAACACGCAGACGAAGAATGTCAGAGAAGTGAGGTAAATCTACTCCAGATTCTACTTTCTGTTCTCTCACACCCGCTGAAGACGTCTACATTATATTATATTTATTCCAAGAGTCTGTCAGAGATCGGAATTGCGCTTTCAGACACAGGTAGGAATTAAGAGCATTATCATCCCATTATCCGTTGTTAGTGCAAGCTGCAAAGGGTGTATTCAACGAAGGATAATGTTTCTTCAATTACCGATACGTATATACCAGCTTGATTGCATTATAGGCCTACAGTATTTCACACAATTCTGAACAGTAGCTTAAATTTCAATCACTGATGTTTTACCATCCAGTTGTCACAATTTGTCCGTCAGTATTCTCCACCGGGTCACTTGGAGGTACTGCCATATATACTGCCAAATATAAGTATGTCATTCATTTCTCGCTAAATTGATAATGATTGCGCTGCAGGCAACCTTGCGAGTCCTTGTCACACCCACTTTTGCTCGACCGAGCGCGCCTCCATTACAAAGTTGTGGCCACAGCTTGGCCTAGACAGCGATTTTTAGGATTCTATCATGTTTTATCAAGAACTTATGAGGACTCAAATCTGAAAGTTTGTAATGGAGGCACTCTCGGTCGAGCAAAAATTGCACACCTTCTTATAACGGACTAAAATGATGAAACAATGAGCCAAGGTTTTCTTAAATTTTGTTAATTTTGTATGGAATGACCCAATATATATATCATTAGTATTCAGTTTTTAACTTAAGATATCCCTTATGGTATTGTAAAATTCCACACGTGTAATTTTGAGAGCTTGATTGCTCAGTGCCTGGTGAAAAATATTGTCTTATCTTTTAATCTAGGTTTCCAGTCAGTTTTGCTTCCTTCATTGACTTAAAGTTAAACTTGAATGAAGTAGCAATCTTTGTGCTTGCCTAGAGAGATGGTGAGGATCTCAAATAGTCTAAATCAATCAATCCTATGATCTCTTAAAGCTCTAAACGATTGAAGCACTGGAGATATGGTGGCCCTTTTTCTACAATCGTTACTGTCAGTGGAGCTATAGGGTTGCAAGTGGAGGGTCGTTGATGAACCCTGGTTCTCACTTTCATAAGTAAGATCTGTTTTGGCATTCACGTCATTGGCATTGTTATCAATGGTTGTGGCAATCGATTTGAGCTGGTGCTCTCAAATGAACTCTAGCAAAGCATGGACATGCACTATTGGAAATATTAAATGTATGATGTAGCCATTATCAGTTTAGCAGGAAATGAGAAAGTTTTAAATAAGAAATGCTTAGTTGTTTATGTTATGTATCAAACACAGCTAATTTGCTAGGTTGTAAAGAACAGTATCTAAAGAGACTGATCCCCAAGTCATATATATGTATTGTATGTATTTTAGATCCTTCTGCAAGCAGGAACTCGCGAAGAAGCCATCATTGGCTTATCATAGCCGCAGGCTGATCGAAGTCAGTCTCTTAGATTCATATTTAACGTCCATGATAATGAATTGTCAATTGTCAACAACTCTGTAACTAGACGACATACATTAATCTTGGAGTAACTCGAACTCGTTACCTTATGATTGAAAGGCACCGGCGTTGATTGAAAGGCACATATTCTATGATACTATTTACTATACCTTAGTCAACAGGTTTATACACTTGGAGACACCAAAAGTACTAAGTTATATCTTCACTTAACAGAACATACCTTTATCGAGATTTGTATGATCTATAAAATCGCGAAAAATCCTTATTGCTTTCTTCTAAATCGGATATGACACGCCAAAGAAGTCACATTTCCGATCCACTTACAAGATTGAAATGTCCGATATGTTTTGACATTTTTTAAGACCCCCAAATAATATTCTGTAGACACAGGTTTTGTAAGGGATGCGTAACTCAGCTTATTAAGAGAACAACGGAAGATGTCCCGCGTGTCAGTTGCATGAATTTACGGAATATTTCTGCTGATAATCCACCCACTAATCCAGTCTTAAAACAATAGTTTATATATATACTATACTGTATTGTACAGTAGGCTGTACAGTACTGTAGGCTACTATACTAAACTATACTGTTCTATACTATACTACACCTTAGTATACTACTCAATACTCTACTATACTTCTTTCTCCTCAGCTGATATTCGTGACCAAAATTAAACTGCGCCTCATGAGCACAACCTTAAATTTCTTTTCTAGCTGATACTCATTCAGGATTCGTTGTATTGTTCTGCATCTTGATGTGTACAGTAGAACTCTTCTATTAAGATATATGTACGTCACGATAAAGTCATGTATTTACCCAATCAGTCTATGACAATACTAACTTGTTATTGTTGTACAGAAGTCGGGAGCGCAGATAGCCTTTTTGTTATAGGGCAAACCTTTTTTTTTTTTTGGCCTCCATTTTATGAGTGATAGAAATAAGGTTTAACTAACGCTTGAATCGATGGAGTACTTTGCATAACACAATGAAGTATGTACTTTCTGTTACATATCGAAATTTTGTCGAGGGAGGGGGGCAAACAAAATTTGGCCCACGTCTGTGCTGACGAGGGGTTTCCGTGTCCGTTTCCGGAGGGGTTTTCGGTAAGGTTGCTTAGATACAAAATTACCTACATTTGTGCACAACTTGCCAGTGATCTTTGCGACTTTACGTGCGTGTGTGAAAATACGTAAGCAATTAGAAGCAAGTTTGGTGGGAGTGGATTTGAGGAGCCCCCTACCCTAAGTCCTTAGTGGCTAAGGCCCTGTATAGATGTAACGATATCAAACATTTACAAACAAATACTATTATAGCGGGTATGTACACACCGATATCTCATGTCTCATATATTTAAAAGACGACAATCAAGTTCCATACGATACACGGAACTTTGACTAAAAGTGGCACTACCTGAATCAGTTATCTCGTTCACCTGAATGTTGTCATGTGCTTAGTATTACTAATGTGGAAAACCTGAACAGAATAAAAAGAAGTAGTATATCACGATAAACTTTTCCTTTTGCAAAGTTTTACCGTCCCCTCTTCTTTCGCTATAATTTCTGTTTGTGTGTGTGTGTGTGTGTACGTGCTCTTTGTACGTAATTGAACACATACCTCTGGAAGCTAATCAAGCTGGTTTTAACCTTCCTCTTTCTTCATCCATTTATTCGTTGATCTATTAATCCATCACTCCATTCATTTATTCTTCTATTCATACTCTCATTTCTTTCTTACGTCACTCTCTCTCTCTCTATTTGTCGTAGATCGCTCCAACAATGGCAGACAGTTCAGACAGTGAAGATGACAAAGCACCTCGCTTAACACCACTCGATTGCCCAGTATGCTGTCTCAAGCATACCGATCCCAAGATGTTGCCTTGTGGACATAGCTTTTGCAAATCATGCATTGAAAAGCTAATACAAACAACTCCAGCCTCATGTCCCGTCTGTCGTGCAAAAATTATGGCACATTCCTCTGACACGCTACCCACCAACTTCACCCTTAAAGCCCTCATTGGGGAAGACGAGAAAGATTCTTCAGACATTAATATGAAGGCCAGACGACTGTTTGGTGATTGTTCTGCACACATGAAAACTTGCGACCAGTTCTGTAGAACGTGTGAACGACAGATATGCGAAGACTGCGTACAAGACCAACATGCAGAGTCTGAGGAGCACGATATTGCACCGGTAGGAGCAATAGTCACACAGCAAAGAGAGGTCCTTGATGCCACCATGGCGGAGCTTCTTACAGTTACCGAACAACTAGCAGAAATTACCAACTTCACGTCTACAGTCGAAAAGAATTGCGAAGATCAGTTTCAAGATTTAATGAACGAAATAACCGATGCTGTAAAAACGACTACACGAGAGACGAACGACGAAGAGACAACTCTGAAACAAGCTGTACAACAAGAACGGAAGGGTGTCCGTCAATCGATCGCTCCAATGAAAAGCCTGCATTCCGAGATCGCTTTGCTGACAAATAACACCACAGATATCTGCTTGTCCTTTCAGAAGGACCTTCAGGAGGCTAATGTTTCCAAATTGAATGGGTTCAAAACTGTTACACAAAAGAAAGAGAACATTTTAAAAAATCTTGCTCATCTTCGGGCCCTGAAGAACGCCTTTACTGCTCGTGATCTACAGTTTCGATCCCAGTCGAAGTCATGTGTTGGTAAGCTGGTTAGCTGTGGGTCGACTTTTTCAAAGTACATGAAAACATTTGAATTATCTAATGATAAGGACTCATGTGGAATTATATGGCCACAGATACATTGGTTGATATCTATTTCTTGTCATGTATCTGGTAATCACAATTTCGTTCAGTTCAATAACTTAAGCTTCTTACAAGATGACTTTGTAGGTGAAACAGGCATTGACAAAAAATGGTTGGCGATTACACCAAATTTCTGTTCTGATCGGCGTAGCATGCTATCTTTAGCTTCTGGACAGATTCACAAGTTTACTCTTCCAACCACAGACAAGATGGAAGATGGCATGGAAGTAGTTGCTACTGTTTTCAACCTCCCGGACATCATCGGTATATCGTGGGATGAACAACGTAAAGGGTGTTACGCCTTGTTAGGAGATGGAAAGTCGATAGTCCATCTGGATATCGAGAACAGCAAAGCCCCGAGGGAAGTAATGCAACTAGCACAGAAAGTGACTTTGAAACGTTATACCCATATTATACACGTACGTGTGGACGGAAGCATGGCTGTATGTGATCACGGTAACTGTGTCATTCAGTTTTACCCTTCTCTGAATGGCGTAGGCCTTAGTAAGACGGTAAAGAAACCTACACCATTGGAAAACCATGACAAAGTCATACCGTGGTGTGTTTGCACGAGGAACGAAGACACGCTATGGTACGTCCTTTGGGTGTACTATTCTTACGGCGAATACCTCGCCAAGGTGTTCGTCTACGATGCTTCGTTCGAGTTAGTGGGGGAATTGCTGAAAGATCCGATTAAAAAACGTTTTGCATTGATGAGGTCAAACACGCTGTTCCCAGATCCATCCACAATGAAAGCATCACTTTGTTTTCAAGGGGAATTTTTCGCTGTAAAGTTAGAAAACAATATATACGTTTATCATATCGTGTAAATGGTACGAACATGTTGTGACGTCACCGATTCGATGTAGGTGTACCCCTTACCCCATAGAGGCATCTAATGTACAGACGCCTATTTGCCAATAGACGCAGATACGTTTTAAAAATCTAAGAAGATTTTGCTATTCCAAAGTCTTTTTAAACCGAATAAACCTTGTATTATTGTGTCGATTCACTCTTTCTGCCGAAAGTTGAATATTCACAGATAAGAAGTTAGTAGCTTGAAGTCTTTACTTTGCTAAATTAACTTCGCTTGACTTCTGTCACGCTCCGCCGTAAGTCACAATAACACAATATTATTTGTTTAGTGACACTACATTTATGTGCCGTCTATAGGTAAATGGTCTGAAATATAGTTACACTGCATTGGATAGGAACTTGGTACTTTAGAAACCGCGATTGGACAGTCTGGACAAAGTGAATCCGTGGCGTAACAACCATACTCGTACTGTTTAACCCTTACCTCCACGTGGTCTGATGATGGTAACGGATTGGGCATATGATATCACTCGTTTGGGGTTTAATGATGTAGGTGTACATAAACATAATGTATAATTCACCCGACATGAGTTTCCTAAAGTCTGAAAACCGTTGCTAAATATCTCAATTTTGATTTTTTTTTTTTTTAGAAGTTACTAAAGCATTGGTTCGATCATAGCAGTATCAAACATTAGCCATAGCTTTTATCATTAGGCAAAGTGTTTATTAATTTAAACTTCAAACAACATGATATTATGTAAGTTGCAGCATGGTGCATGGAAGTCCATACTTATGACATGCTGCAGACATCTCGTCAAACAAAAATATAGTTGTAAATTGAAAGAAACATGTGTGATGAAGTATGTGATAGGGTAAAAACACACATGGAATTCTCACGGATGTAAATTGAAAAGAAGGAAAGACAAAAAACAAAGGACTATCACACCAAGATCAACTACGCATATACACTGTTTAAAAAAACGTAAATTAACGGTAAAATTTTGACTCAATATTACTGTAACACGCCGTTTATACGTAGCACATTGTTTTAAACTAAACTAAAAACAGATATCATGTGCATCATGTACCATATAATGGGACAGTTTCAATTTGCGTTTTCATAATTAAGGTGTTAACTAAATTTGTGTGTGTTATATTCTTTTTAGGTGTTTTAGGTGCTTAATTATGCACACAATGCGTTAAATTAATCATGTATATAGATTGTTATAAATATTTCATTTGATATTAATGTGTTTATTGCGTGAAAATTGAAGATGTTTGTGCTAAACTAATACTGGCAGTATTCACTTCTATCACAGATACACATTTGGAATATACTTCGCGAAGGCATGTACATTTTGAAACTCTATTAATCTCCTTGACTTAAGGAACCAATTGACGGTATTCATTATAGCATGTGAAGGCAGTAATGGTATTACCGTTTGATGATAAAACTAGGAAGAACCAACCTCATGAAAGAAGACTACTTTGAATTAAAGGAGTTGTTTTGTAATAGAAAACATCGACGTGAATTGACGGCTTCCAAGTATCCAATGAAAAACTTCTCATCGTTTTGCACAAACCACTGTAAAATTACGTCTCAGCACAGGCGTCCTGGCTGTCGGAACTAGATACCTCTAAAATTCAACCATTTTTAACAGTGTAGGAAAACAAACCAACCAGTGACCGAAACTACAGACAAATAGGCAGGTAGAAGAGGTGCATGCCAAAAAAAAATTCATAACTAACTGTAAATGGAATCAGAAAGCGTATACTGAGCTTGATCATGCGATATCTAAACCGCGCTCATAGAATTCATAGGAATTGAACTAAAAAACCAAATACAAAAGTTAAAAGTAATTCTTTCTTTGCTTGTTTTCCTTCTTTATTTACGACTTTGTGTGAATGCAGTTTAAATGAGGTGAGGGTGAACGGCCACACCTTTCACTCTTAAACCGGGACCCCTGGAACCCTAGCTACGCCAATGTTAGCCACGCACTTTAATCTCCGTTGAGTGCAACGAGAAGTGGTGACGGCATCTGCTTTGAAACAAGCAACCCGAGACATTGTAATCAAAATTGATAACACATACATATGTACGTGGTATCCTCAAACGATCCTTATTACAAACCGAATAGTTTTTCTTATAAATCAGTCCATGAAGTAGTTAGGCCTCTAGAGAACTAACATACTTATCTTTCAAAACATATACAGACAGATATGAATCAATGCAAATTGTTTGTCATTGCCATTGAATTATCTTCTAATGACATGGAACTTTGGAATTAAGATACTCCAGTGATAACCAATCTCTCAGGTTCACAATCGGTATTTTCCAAAACTCTATAAATATAACTAGATTGCTGTCTCTTAATTTCTTAATGCATAATTCGTATATGTATTAACCGACACATGGACATCCAGCACGTATTGCATCGTTCAAGGGATATTCCAGCCTCGGATGTTTATTGTGTACGAGGAGTTTTAGACCTTTTAGACATTCTGAACTAAATTACTTAAAATGAGTAGTTTCTTGTATATTAAGTTGAACACAAAATAAAATAATTAGGAATAGCCGAGGGTGCTTGACCCGTGTGAAGATGGTACTGAGATGAGCAATAGATATTTGCTTAGTGTCTGCAAACTTGATCGTAACCCCTCTTCACAGAAGTGAAACACCTTCATATGAATGAACTTTTGTCGTAGAATCTGTGGTGTACATATTGGGCAATGTTTAATACGACAAACGTCACAAAACGTTATCATATTATGGTCACAATTTTCTGAAAAGGTTGCTTGAAAATAGAAGTGATCAGTATAGGAGCAAAATGTGATCACAATATATTTTATTTGTTCGTTCATAGATGTTAATAAGTTAACTGTAAACGGCGAGGGTAAATTCTTTACAGCCGATAGCAACCATTGAAAAAGATCACCCTATCATTTTTAAAGTTAGAAATCAAACCGACTGCTGCAGATTTCCTTGAGGTAAGGAAGCAACTATCTGGTAGTGTATATACTCCATTTTACAATGTTTCCTAATCCAGGATTTGGCGTGAATAAAATGTAACTCTGTGACATGATGTTGTGACTATGGCTTAAAAAAAGGTATACGGTGGAGACAGTCGCTTTGTCCATTTGTTATTGCCATGAAACCGTGAGGTGTTGTTAATAACTGTGCAATTTAAGGGGCAAGGACAGTGTCGGAGGTGGGTGGGGAAGGTGGTGTACGAATGATCTGAAACTTATGACAATGTTGAAACTTTAAGTTCATCTGTTACAGCTTTCTCAAGTTACTCCATTCCCTTGAAAACTGTACAGCTCTCGCAAAGTATAATTGTGCTTACTGCACTATAGTTGTAAACAGAACGAAACATGTGTGATGAAGTATGTGATATGGTATAAACACACATGAAATTCTCACGGATGTAAATTGTAAAAAGGAACGACAAAAAACAAAGGACTATCACACCAAGATCAACTACGCATATACACTGTTTAAAAAAACGTAAATTAACGGTGAAAGTTTGAATTAATATTAATGTAACACGCCGTTTATACGTAGCACATTGTTTAAAACTAAACTGAAATCAGATATCATGTGCATCATGTACCATATAATGGGACAGTTTCAATTTGCGTTTTCATAATTAAGGTGTTAACTAAATTTGTGTGTGTTATATTCTTTTTAGGTGTTGAGGTGCTTAATTATGCACATAATGCGTTAAATTAATCATGTATATAGATTGTTATAAATATTTCATTTGATATTAATGTGTTTATTGCGTGAAAATTGAAGATGTTTGTGCTAAACTAATAGTGGCAGTTTTCACTTCTATCACAGATACACATTTGGAATATACTTCGCGAAGGCATGTACATTTTGAAACTCCATTAATCTCCTTGACTTAAGGAACCAATTGACGGTATTCATTATAGCATGTGAAGGCAGTAATGGTATTACCGTTTGATGATAAAACTAGGAAGAACCAACCTCATGAA
>JAIPMN010020014.1:0-28249 GCA_020650975.1 Apostichopus californicus
ATAGATAGATAGATAGATAGATAGATAGATAGATAGATAGATAGATAGATAGATAGATAGATATATATATATATATATATATATATAATTGAAATCGTAATATATATATATATATAGAGAGAGATATATATGGCATATAAACTGACCGGGAATCTTATACAAATTTTGTTCTATCAATCAATCACCTTTTTCGACTTTCCATTAAAAGGTTTTCAAATATTTTGCTTGACAGGTATTTCAGCGACGAGTTGATGGCTCAATCGATTTCCAACGTAACTGGATGAGTTACAAGGAAGGTTTTGGAAGTCTCGATCCAAACATTGGTTAGGCAATGACAAACTCTACCTGCTAACTAATCAGAGGAATTATCAGCTTAGAATCGATGTCGTTGATGAGTTCAATTCCAGTTTCTATGCCGCTTATACCCTGTTTCGAGTGGGTGATGAAACTACCAACTTCACCATGATTGAATTGGGTAACCTCACCGGCACCGTGGGTTAGTGTTTGAACTTACAAGTGTACCCTGATCCTATGCAAAACTTGATTATGTTAAATTACTTCTGTCGGGTTTATGTGATAGTCAGTTAATGGTAGCTATTGGCGTACACAGACCACATAATTACGACTGCTATACACGGTAGAGTGATATGTACACGTTTTAGTTGTCCTTAATTTGTTATCTATTTTCCTTACCTTGAAGGTTATGACGCAATTAAGGTGTGTCATCTAATGGCATTCTCAACTTATGACTATACAACGAAGGAGGGGAACCACAAACTGTGCCCTCGATCGCAAGGCTGGTGGATGGTGGTTTACTGGATGTTACTTTACAAATCTGAATGGTGACTACTCTGGTTCAGTTTACCCGATAATTTGGCGACAAATATCACCCGAGAATGGTCTTGTAAAATACTCAGAGATGAAACTGAGACCTGCAACTGAAATATGAGACAAAACTGAACAATGACGTGTTTTGATCTAATTAATAGATATCTCTATTGCTTTAATGATCTTATATAATTTATCGATTCATACGGTAGTCAAAATTAAATTCTGGTCAATAGGCTGGTTTGTACCATAGTTCTTGTACTTTTTTTAGGATCCGAGTACCAGTGTTCGAGAACAGCATTTTAACGGAATGCAAAAATACCAACAAATTATGTGTTTTTCTGCTGTAACCTCAGATTTACAAAACGTTTTTCCTTTGGTAAGTGCTCTTAAAGTACTTGTTCTGAGCGAGTACCAAGTACTTAACATGGAGTACGGGTTCAATTACTTTAGTATCTGAGTCCGAGTACTGAAGTACAGTATGAGAACTATAACATTCTAGTACTTTTCGCCGTGTGCAAGTACCGAGTACTTGCAGAAAGGTACTCGAGTACCAAGTTCTTTTCGAGTACAACAGCACTGTTAATTTTATTAAGAAATGAGTGAAATCATATGAAAACAATATAAACGGTTTGCCAATTCCTCTTTTCCTCCTATGTGTAATAAGTCATGAGTTGAAGGAAAGAAAAGCAATTCATTTTAGACTTGTTAAATCTTATTAAACGATAATAATATAAAATACTGGATATTAGCATCAAATTATTACAAAAAGTTGTAAATAGTCGAAAGTATAATCATCCGTTTATGTAGTATCTTAATGTCTTAATGTGTCATAATGTACGGTAAAAAACTTAAAAGCAACGTCATACATGTTAAGCGTTAAGGAACTTATAGTTAATATCAAGTCTCGTTTGTGATGTGCAACTCGATGAACAATTGTTAATGAATTAGTTCACGGTGCTCGAAGATGTAAATATTCTTTGTAAACTGAATTTGTATGACGTAACACTTTAATAATAACGTGTTTATCGTAGAAGACAACGAGTACTGTATATTATTTAGGATATTCTTTCAAAATTCGTACGAATACCGTTGTAGCTGCTCGAAGCTACTTTTCATACGTAGTTAGTCAGTTTTGGTTTTTGCAACTGTGTTATGAGCGCTTTCAACAACGTTCCAAAGTCGAAGTAATCAATCATATCGACTAGTTGTTCAGTCTAACTTCTGTCTTCGATCAATCTATTTCTAGCTCTACATAAAGCTCTAAATATCTAGCTCAAGATAAATGGTTACAAGTAGATAAATGGGTTCTAGTAGATAAATGGGTGCTAGTAGATAAGTGGGTGCTAGTAGATAAAAGGGCACTAGTAGACAAATGGTTACTGGTAGATAAATGGGTACTAGTAAATATATGAATAATAGTAGAAAAATGGATGCTAGTAGATAAATAGATGCTAGTAGATAAATGGATGCTAGTAGATAAATGGGTACTAGTAAATAAATGGGTACTATTATATAAATGGGTACTATTATATAAATGGGTATTTGATCCCAGCGACCCACCGTTTCTAAACCAGTTTACCCGCAGGCCCGTGCTCCTATCAGATGTAACTTCAAGCATGTCTATTTTTAAAGAAGTTTCAATTAGATTTCAATACAAGTCTAGATTTATTAAAGCATAAAAATACACATGGAAGATACTAACCCAAAAATATGATAAGGAAGCAAAACTTAGCAGAGCAATTTTTTACAATCTCAATTGATTCTATACCGTAGATTTTTCATAAATAATTTATAATCTTTTCATATTAAATTATTAACATCAACGTTAACATGCTTAAAACTGTTCACCTAGTTCAACCTAATATAGACATTATTTATTGCATTTACTCTTCATGCTATATGACACAAAATACATCTGCTCAGATAATGTGATCAGGAATAATTACGAAATTTGAAATAGTATATCTAATAGGTCTAGTGATGAGAATAATGTACAGATGATAAAATGATTATTACTTTTTTTCTAAATATTTTGGAAGATTCATTAGTCCATTCAAGAAGATGTAGCATATGTATTCTAATTGTTTTTAGAAACTCTATACCTTCCTTCAACCTATCTACTTCATCAAGTTTATGCAATCACTTGACTGTTGCATTTGTCACTAACTTTATCTATATCATTCTCTTTGTGTAATGTAATGTATTTGTTATTTAGTGTAATATAATGTACAAACCATCATGGATTAAAACGGCTTGTATAGAAGCCCAGGTTCAATCAAAGAAAGCAGTAGAAAAGAGTACAATAAAAGATATTCCTTCACACACTGGTTATAACCTTATTATAATGATCATTATACTTTAATCTTACTTCTTTATTATCATGACGATCATAAATCATAGTCTATCAATAAGGAAGTGAAACTACTTAGATAAGGGTTTCACTGAATTTATAGACTCTGAAAAGTGATAGTAATTAATAATTAATTTACAAAAACTGCAAATCCGCATTACAGAATTTAGCATAGCAGGGTTATAGATATCATGGTGATTATGCCATTCTAAACAATTTGAAGATTAGTCAGTCATCTGGTAACGTCAAAGACTTTCATCAAAGCAAGTGGTCAGAAGATTCGCCGAAAATACAGTCTCGTTAGGATTCTACCAAAATTTAAAAGGCTATCCCCCTTCTATATTTACCTATGATGGTGGCGAAGGAGAAGTTTCTTAGCATCACAGGTAGAGAATGATCTTGAAATTTAGCTTTCATTTAACGTCATATAAAACCCTGGATATTTGGGCTTTAAGTTAATAGATAATCAAGCAACGGACAGACATTTCAATATTTATAATCGTACAATTTATCTCATTAAATTCGAGACTTTTAAACAAAGAAGTTAATATTTTGGTGGTATCCTTTGTCAAACACATCATTACGGTATCATGACATTGATTTACGTTGAAATTCAAAGTTTTGATTCCTGGTGTTTGTGATCTGATTATATTGTGCAAATGTGTTGTTTTGAAACCAATTGAAATACTATATATACTTTGAACAGTTTAATTCGAATCGATACCAGTATAGGAAACCGATTCCCATGATATATTCAAAAGAAAGTGTCCATTGTGAATGTTGTTCATATTATCGTATACCCGTCATGAATATCCGTTTCCGGAAGTCTGATATGAGGCAAAAGCACAATAACTCAAGCAACCGTACTCTCATGTTCCTACATTGGCCATGCAAAACAAAAGAATACTCAACTCATAAATTCAGTTAAACTTAAAAATTAGAAACTATAAGCAATGATGTAAGCACCTGGTTGAATGAAGAAAATCATATAGCAGGGTTTCCCTAACTTTATCCCCCCCCCCCCACGAACCCCATGTGGATATCAGAGTTGTCCACGAACCATCAACTTTTCAAGACACGATCTGAGTCATTATTATACTATAGTACGTATAACAATGCTTCGTAGAAGATCAAGTTTATAGTGTAAAATTGTGTACTGAAAACAAACAAGACAAACAAACTTCAAGATCAGATCACGAATTGTATCACGCATCGATCACGCATCACACACGATGAGACGGATGCTCCTGTTTATCACATGCACGGTACGGTACTACAATGGCAACATATGCGTATGGAATGCGCAAAGAGTTTGACGATATGTACGACTTTTGTACATTACTAACTTATATATGATATATCAGATTTTAGTTCAACAAAAAGTATTCTAGTTTTGACTTTCAGAAACGTCTCACGAACCCCCTGGGATGGACACACGCACCCCATGGGGGTTCATGCACCCCAGTATAGGGAACCCCTGTCATAAAGTGTTTGAATAACTCCCTATAGCCTATTGGCCAAGAAAATCTATTAAAATAACAACATTCATTGGTCCGGTTAAGATACCATTGCGAGTACATACAATGCATGCATTTTTACAGCTGAGTTTTAGTACTATACTACTCTTGTCCTCGTATATTAGGCATGAGTCACCGTATGAATTTGTATGAAGCGTGTATAGGTTTTAAATGCCCAATTGTTAAAGCACTTCAATCAATACAATGTTTGCACACGTAAATTGACAGCTGACGTCAAACCATACATACGGTTTCGTGCATTGTGGAAAGTCCCGTTGTTTCGTCATCATAACTATATTTGTATCAGGTATTTCCAGCGTATCTGTCCATATTGAACTGAACAGAATGGGTAATCGCTTGATTAAACTATTCTACCCTTACAAGGAAGGAACATCTAGAAGAGTGAAACATATTCTGTAGAGAAAATACGCTGCACTTGGTAACACTGTATACTGTATAAAGCAGGCATCCGTTTAAAAAAGAAGAAAAGGTAAGAACTGTACCATTGTGACGTTTGAAAATATGTCAATATTAATAAGCTATAATAACTGAAGATGACATACGCACTTTTAAAGCAAAATTGTGAAAGTTGGTATTGTGATGTTTTCCAAATTTATGTAGGCTAATCTCATGTTATCGGATCACTGTATACATGTTTGTCATTCCTACTGCATGCTGTTAATACTAGGGTTCATTATTGTAAGACTGTTGTTGCTTTTGCTTAATTTAAAGTGGTTGTATCTGCTTCTGTATGAAATTTTCAATGTCTGTACTTGATTGATTAAGTTGGATCATGGCGTGAGGTTGTGACTGGTTGGATATATTCAACTGATCTCCAATCTCATCTATTGATGAAGCTAATTCAACTATCGATATAGATTAAGTACAGTAGTCATAATTAATTCAATCCCAACCAGAAATGACCGCATCAAATAACAGTCATAACCGGATTCTAAGTTTGTGATAACATAAAATTATTTACAGCAGAGTGACTGTTATTTTACAAATTCTGCTGATGTACGTCCTGAGCGCCATTTATTATGTAACTGTAAGATTAAGACTTTCTTTCATACTTTAAATCACTTTAAAGTCCTGTTAGTATAGTCTTCTATCACCTGAACTGTCAAATACGGTATGCTGTATTGGTATTATCTCGTCAAAAATATTAGTGTTTGTAATGTTTGCACGCCTTATGGAAGGAAATTTTCAAACAAGACATTGTTCTACACATTTAACAAAAAAAGTGAATATGGAATAGATATAATGTATTACCTATGTCACATCCTTGTTCAGATAGAGTTTATTGATAATTATCGCAAAAAAAAGTGTGTTTGGATTTGCTTTCATACAGAATGGACGTTAAACATGGTTTCTGTTGGAAGTGTGATTCAAAGTTACGTAGATGTGGTACCGTCAAATGCAATTCGTGTTGTATTGCCGAATACTGTTCTAACCAATGTAGTAAGGAAGACATGGTTAGACATGGAAGCATCGAATGTGTGAATTGGTCTCCAAAACACTGTGGAAATTGTCAAAAGATCGGTGCCAGGTATGAGGTAGGTTTATATGACTTATACAATTGCAAAACAAATCTGGCATTTGTATAACTTATTGGTTTCTCAAATTAAACACGGAACGGAGGACAAAGACACGAGACACATGGTTCCGAGTTGAAAGTTATAATGAATACCTTCTTACTACGATGCAATTATAATGTAAGGTTCACGGCTACATGTCGAACAACTGTTCAGTTACAATCTTCGGACTCCATCCTACGTTCCCACACTGTTAAAACATCCCGTAAATTATTGGGGGAAATTTGGACGTAATATTACTATGGCACGACGTTTTTACAATATATAACAGCTATTACGGCTCACATAACGGGAAATGTTATTTAGATTGTGCATTCATTGCTAGTTAACGTTCATTGCCCGAAAAAAAATGCCAGTAAAATAACATAACGTTATGAACGTAAAGGTACGTAATACCATTCATATAATAACATTCGCTATTCGTTGTAGAATAGCAGTTGAATGCATTTTAATCGCATAACGTTAATTAGGTATAAACTGTATTTAATGATGGGTATAATAACGTAACATCCATTATTAACCTTTGTTTGAATGCACAAGTACACTTTATTACCGTTTGCATCGTTTACCACACATCGAGACACAATCAATTGGCATAGTCATTGTAAAGGTGTGTACCCAAACTTTTGTCGGTTATATTCTCGTTAGGTGGTTCAGGTGTAAACGTATGCACATAATGCGTAAAGATTGTCAAACTACAAGGTTAAACATAAAACTGGAACGAACGGCCAACGATTTATTGATAGATGTGACACCATGTGTTTGTCACACAGTCAGAGTTTACGCTGGCATTGACTATTTCGTAAAGACACATTGGAATTAAATGGTCATTAATCACCCGAATTAAAGATCTACTCAACAAGATACATAATCCCGTTACTACAAATCGGTACAAATAGCGTAATATTTAGTAAAAACCACAGCAAAATACACAGCAAAAATGATTTCACAGTATTCCCCTAAAGTAACCATGACGCAACTTAACCGATAGAGGGCGTTTTGCACGATGTGTATGATAACCATGTTTTGGAACACAGCACTATGTTATTCTGAGTTTTGTTGGGTATAGTCTTTTCGCGACGTTGTAACTACAGTTCTGTGAGCATATAGATGTAGGGGCTTAAAAATGCATGAAAATGGTAAATTGATTCACCAGATAGTAGTTATGATTATTAATATACATAAATAATGGTAGCGTATTTCACATTAAATCTCATTTAAATCATCTCTTGAATATCTTACATTAGACCAAGATTTCACATTTTCATTGATGTGCTGCCGCTTTCGTGAGTTTATATGTTAGTTTCATTGTACGTGAGCCCAGCTGTAAGTTAATATAATATTTACATAAACTAACGCCGTAGTTTACTTTTCAGCACGCAATGAATAAGTTGATTGCAAGGATTTCTGTCTACAGGGAGGCACAAATTACACCGACCCGACTGCCACCCGACGCGACTCTCCCCGACTACTCGTCAGGAATGAGTCGGAGACAGTCGTGGTCACCTATAGTCACGTCGGCGTCGGATCGTTGGTTAGCTGCACCCTAGCCCGACGCGACCCGACGCGACGCGACCCGACGCGACCCGACGCGACCCGACGCGACGCGACCCGACGCGACCCGACGCGACCCGACGCGACCCGACGCGACCCGACGCGACCCGACGCGACCCGACGCGACCCGACGCGACCCGACGCGACCCGACGCGACCCGACGCGACCCAACAGTTTAATATCTTGCTCATCAATTCATATGGGGGCCTCCGTCTTGACTTTCTGCAGCCATCAACTGATTTCACGACGCTTCCGCATTTGGTATCCATTAAAATCGGATCGCAGTCGTGTCGTGGACCATTTTAAACTGACACGATCCGATTCAACTGCGACACGACGCCCACGGACGCCACGAAAAATATCAAACATGTTTGACATGCCCGATTTCGTCACGACAATGACCTACTGACGGATTTTTCGTCGCAGGCGCGTCGGATCGGTGCAATTTGTGCCTGCCTTTAGGCTGCAGAATTTGCAGAAATTTAATAGGGAAGTTAACTGAAGAGTTGTAACTATCACAGCGAGTCATTGTGCATGGGTTTGGGAAAACAGCAGACTTGCGTTACCGGACAAGTTTGTGCATCAGGCTAGTAACACAAAAGAAACGGCGTGTTAAACCGTCCAGATTTCATGATCAAAATCTGCCTGAAATACCAACTGTATACAGTATTTCTTTACATGAATTTACCAGCAAAATTGTAATGTGTTTAACGTTGATTCAGTTGATAAAATGTTCTCTATAAAGAATATAAGTCTTCGGGGAAAAATACTTAAGTCACAACTCCGTGGTCATCGTGGCGATAGCAAGGGTAACCTTTCCTCATACTAATGCACTTTTACCGTCAGTAGACCAAAGTCTGTGTAATTAACTCAATGGGTAATAATTTTGCCACTCACTTCATCTCCTGTCTTATGAAGTGTTTCGATGATTCCATAATTCAGGAGGTTTTTACTTTCTAATGTTTAACTGCCATGTTGGAAATGTTCTCCAATTATGTCCGTGTTAAGTTGAGCGCACTGATTAATTTCTTCACGGTTGATAAACGGCAGGAGGATTATTCTGGTTAACAGTCTCACTACGCATCATTTTTACGATAATTATATCGATTTCATCATCATCGTCATCGTCATTGTCATCGTCATCGTCATCTCATCGTCATCGTCGTCGTCGTCGTCATCGTCGTCGTCGTCGTCGTCATCGTCATCATCATCATCATCATCACCATCATCATCATCATCATCATCACCATCATCATCATCATCATCATCATCATCAGCAGCAGCATCATCATCATCATCATCATCATCATCATCATCATCATCATCATCATCATCATCATCATCATCATCATCATCATCATCATCATTCATCGTCATCGTCATCGTCGTCTACAGTTTGTTCTTAACTCACTTTGATTGTTATAATTCTCAACTGAAAAGTCTTCTCTTTACCATGTATTATATATATATAAGCTAATCTTGTTCTATACTAGTCTTAACGTTGTTTATGTCAGTTTTGTTAGTTTAATTGATTTATTATTCCTGATTTTGCTTTGATTCTTTGAATACTTTATTATATTTGTGTATCTTATACATTTACTTTTCTAAACATTTTTCTCTGGTCCCGTCATCATCGTTTTCTTTATCGTTGTAGTTATTATTGTTATTGTTGTTATTATTGGAAATCAATATATATATATTTTTTTCTACTCTAATCCACAGTGTTCCGCTTGCAACTCTGTTTGGTATTGCAACAAAATATGCCAACGGATTAATTGGAATGAGCACAAGGCTGGTTGTAAAGAATGGCAAAGAATTGTTACAGGCGTAGCATGCAGACATATGCTAATACTGCACGAATATCCCTTCTACTTCAGCAATTCCTTCCCAAATGATCTTTTATATTTGCAAAATAATGAAATGAAAGTGGCAGAGACAAGTTTTCAGAAGAATTTTAATATTTTCCTACCAGCATGTGGTGACTTACGTCAAGTAATACAAACCGTTCATTCATTGCCCTTGAGTTTCAAAGGTAATCTTGAGTTTGCATTGAACGACATTGATCCGTTTGTTACAGCTAGAAATGTTCTTCTGCTATTTCTAATGACCACTTGTGAAAAGGAGAAGGCGTCAAGTATTTCTACTATTTGGCTCTCCCTCCAATTGTCTGCTGAAGATTACTCTCTACTACAGGAAACACTGAAAAGACTTGTTGTGATGAACTCGGACATGTTGAAGAAGCACACCGAAGGTATGGTTGATGTCGGTATTGGATGTTATGATAACTTGCGTGAGGTTTGGAACGAATGGAGAAAACTCCCTTGTCGGATTGGGGATGAAAGCTGCATAAAAGTTTTAAAAAAGAGGAATGACATTTTTAATGCAACTACAAATACAAAGAATACCATCCCATCCTTTTTTGACGATGTTCCCACACGGCACATTCCCTCTATGCGGAAGTGGTTTCAAAATGGCATAATACTTCCAACGCAATATTCGGAGGAAGAGTTAATATATTTCAACCCCACTTTCACGGGAAGAGGAAAAGTAAATGCAGGTCAGGGCCAGTCACCGTCGAGCTATAAATTTGTTTACTGTGTAAGATGGGACTGTCTCCCATATCAAATATGGGACTACTTGGAAATGGTTAAATATCATTCGAGTGATTCCATCACAGAAATGTGTCACGTGTTCACTACACATGTTGTCAGTAAATCTATGAATATGATGCGTGACAAGCGACTATCTTTCATTATCTCGTGTGAAGATTTTCTCTTTTTAAGATCAGTGACTTCAGAATTAGACCACAAAGCAGGCTACGACCGAATCTTTGCCTCTAATTTGATCGATTATCACGGTATATCTACTGTGGTTAACGTTCTTGCGCCATATCTTAATGAAACGAATCCATACGCAGTTCTTTTCACTGAAACATTCAATTGGCATTTTGAAATAGAGGGTGCAGTTTGGAAAGGTGACAAAAACAAACTGAGCTACGACACCCTAAAAAGTATTCCAAATACGAACAAAAGTTCTTATTGCGCTGAATACTACGATAATACGTTATATTTCCTTAGTTACTTACGGGGTGACAGATTAAATTTGACCTTTCCTCTGCCGAGCAGAATTCCTACATTGTCAGAAGCAAGCAGTTGCTCTGGTTTAAGAATGAGAAACTTTCGTAAAGAACGAAACCATGTTGTTCCCTTTTTCAACCGAGTAGCAGCTCGTCCTATAAACGTACTGACTGGTCTGGTCAGAACACTAGAATGGTATCGCGAGACTTAAGTCTACAAGAACAAATCAATTACTAGGAGAAAAACTGTTTTTCCTTTACGAAGAACTTTGCAAGCATATGGGAATATACAAAGCAACCTGTTTAACTTCACTATAAACTTACACTGCTCTTAGTTCGTTGATATAGACACTGCTTTCCACTAAGTAGGCCTATATCCTTTCCTATGTTGTATACCGTGGGTAATGGTTTGATCATAAGGGAATTCTCCCTTATTTGCTACAGCCCATATAGCGGTCGGCAAAAGCCCGCTCTGAAATGTCTTATTTAATGCTGCAATTTCGTATCGACATCAATTCATATGATGCAAGTTTCCATTCACAAATTTACCCATTTTTAATAAGAGCCCCATTTGACTACAAATATTTCAGTCCTGTAGCTTCCATTCTTTGCAAGTTGATGACTATACTGAGATGTACAACCACAAATGATTTGGTACAATTTTGTTTCCCATTGTTTCATCATTAAATCATATAGAATATTTAATTATCCATATTACTTAAGGTTGGCTCCTAAGCCGGAAGTAGTCTCCAAACACATTTAAATTATGATGTGTAGAAGGAACGTAGGAGTTTTCTTCGGCTACCATGGACAGGAGTTCTCGCCGGTCAATTCATTAGAATGAATTTAAGAACGTACCAAATGCTGATGGCTTTATCAGCTAAAACTGGTAAATGTGAGTACCTATTAATCAGTTATAACTGATGTGTGTTATAGTTTCATACCCTGTGTTTCATTTATGACAAGCTGCTCTTGCGAAGGACTTACAAACAGAAATACTAAACAAAAAATCCTATTCATAACAATTGACTGGACTAAGCAGACTACTCTAAAGGTTTCGCCAATATTTTTTGTCCACATTTTAACAGAAAGTGGTTGACACTTTGCTGCAAAACGCTTAAAATCTGCCATTTGAACCAACTTTACAAGGTATACTTACTAACCGTAGGGACAGTTGTTTAGACTCCTAATCAGTCATTAGTTGAAACAGCCTTTGAGTAAGTAACTCGTCTGTTAGTAAGTTTTCCACAGTAGCATCTTATGACAGGTCTAAGATGGGTTACGGTGTTGTAACACTCTTCAGATTATAATCTCTTTATTTACAGTACAAACTGATCAAGCAATGTACATTGGGTAAAGAACATGTAAAGTTTCCTAATAGTGCAACCATTCCTTAACGTGCATCATTAAATTCCCATAGTTAGCATCCTAAAATTGCCAAGTGCAAGTTGTGGCTAAGTAGTGTTTCATTGAGATGTCAGCTTCTCATCACCAGAAGTCAATAATATTATGAGAGTGTGCGATGTCAGCTTCTCATCACCAGAAGTCAATTATATTATGAGAGTGTGCGATGTCAGCTTCTCATCATCAGAAGTCAATTATAATATGAGAGTGTGCGATGTCAGCTTCTCATCATCAGAAGTCAATTATATTATGAGAGTGTGCGATGTCAGCTTCTCATCATCAGAAGTCAATTATATTATGAGAGTGTGCAATGTCAGCTTCTCATCATCAGAAGTCAATTATAATATGAGAGTGTGCGATGTCAGATTCTCATCATCAGAAGTCAATTATATTATGAGAGTGTGCAATGTCAGCTTCTCATCATCAGAAGTCAATTATATTATGAGAGTGTGCGATGTCAGCTTCTCATCATCAGAAGTCAATTATAATATGAGAGTGTGCGATGTCAGATTCTCATCATCAGAAGTCAATTATATTATGAGAGTGTGCGATGTCAGCTTTTCATCATCAGAAGTCAATTATAATATGAGAGTGTGCGATGTCAGCTTTTCATCATCAGAAGTCAATTATAATATGAGAGTGTGCGATGTCAGCTTCTCGTATGCAAGATGATATTTCTTCACGGGTACCTTGATTTGTAGTAGACTTTTGAATAGAAAGAATTGCAAATATTGTGAATATTTTAGTTTTTAAGCTGAGAAGTAACACATTTCCAAATTCAAAAGGTAAACATGCTTATATTTTTACGCTTCGCCAGAATATAACCTGATGTGGTACAATCCATACGACATATCACTTATTAAGCTTTTTATTTTAAATCAATTTACTTCTTTTATAGAACACCACTCTTAGATTTGTATGCACCGTAATGAACATATTTCAATACTCTTCCTTTTTCGTTTTTTTCACTGTTGTAACCTTTATTGGTATCATTTTCTCATGACTTTTTTTATATTCTAGTTAATTAATTTAATCATGATTTGAAGAGTACATGTATACGCTTAAATAATTTAGTTAAAGCAAGCCAAGTATGGAATAACAAAAGAACAAATTAACTTGGAATGTATATACTCAGTTATTCTTGAACAGGAATGATTATTTTATATTCCCGCCTGCATGGTTTATATAACCATGATAATAAGAATGTACATTTCTCAAAGATGTTATGTAACTTTGCTTTCAGTGTAATCATTAAGCGTCACTTTGTTCAAGCTTATACCATTGGCAGTCTACCTCCATCTTCACCAGGTTTTGTTTCTATTATCAGCAGCATTACATTTAGAACTTGTGCCTCAGAATGCAGCATTTAACGTCTATAGGCTTTGACTCTTGGGAGGACCCCCTCTAGTTAGTTGTTAGTTGTTACCGAGCCCCGAGCCCCGAGTGACTGCACCAGCTGAACATTGGCTTAGTTACGTAACTATGTGGGGGCCTTCGTCCAGGTTTGAATCAGTAGCTTACCGTGGCCATTTGATCGATTGCTATCCTAGTTGGCCGGCACTTTCCGCAAATTTGGGAAATGAAGCGACTTGTTACCAGGCTAGGTCGTCTCTCAATGGGATGTACAGTTTGTGAAGATTGAGACCGATTAGATGGTTGAAGACTGACGGCAGGGACTGGCCGAGCAACGTTTTTAAAATGAAACCGAAACATAAGTACCAAGTGTAAGAGTGTTGTATAATTACTTCAGCATTTTCACATAATTTTTGTGTGTCTGCTAGCCATATTTAGCAAATTAATACTCTCATTGGAATATACCACTGAGCTCTAGCGGTGTCCAGGACCGGTGCCCCCAAATCAATTCCTTTACTACCCGAAACGCTCCCACTCTATTGGCGAAATTAGCCCTGTGCAAGGTTTACTCACGCTCCGATAAGCAATGTGTGGGATTAACCCGGAACAGCCGCTGGTTAATTCTGTTTCAGGGGTTCATTTGTTGCTCAGTAAGCTCTGTAAAGAGTTTAAGTCGAACAATATTGCAAGGTAACTGTGTACCAACAAAACTGCATGGGTGGCTGACAGCTCTTGAATCAATTGAAAAACCCAAATTCCCTTCAATTTTTCATTATATAACACTAACTGTTAAACTATTCAGATGTGGTAGGCAGTAACCCTCTTCATCAACATTGAATGTGCGGAAAGGCTACACACTATAGTAACACACACTCAAAGACGAACTAATTTAATAGCAAAGTTTGAACGTCTTGAAATTTATTTGTTCATATTTTGTTCATAAAATGTTTCTTCACTTAATTATCTACTTGTTTGGTAGTCATCCGTTCAATTATACGTACTATGTGCACTTGTCAATATAATCGTGTACAATATACTACGGACACACAGTATAGATCAAGATTATGCAAGTCTTACAACGAGTGTCATTTGTTAGTCAAAAATATGGTACTTAATTTTATATCAATGGAAAGGGAACTTTATCTTCTTTTGTTTGTTTGAGAGGTCAATGTCTGTATATTCTTGGGGCGTCATTGTGCTTTGACTAGAGTACCCTTAATGGGTGATACCGAATATAATACACTGTGTACTCGTATCGACGAATAGAGATGTAAATTCATTATTCATTCTCTTTAATTAACAATGATGGTTCTAAACAATAGTTATCAAGATTTAACAGATTATAGTGGTCGACAAAGTAAGTTGATCTACTATTTACAGCAAGTTCGAAGTCAATAGCATGGATAGATGCCGGGATATGGGGAATGAAAGAATAGTCCTAACAGTCCAACAATGGACGTATTTTGATTTCTGCAAAGAGAGAAGTGCTTACATGAACTGATATGCGGAAGCGGCATCGGTTCTGAGTGCTCTCGTGACCATTTGAAAGCAAGAAAATCATCTTGCATTCAATCATGCTTTCAAACCTTGGTGGGAGTCCTCGGGATATTTTCACTTTTCTGATATTGTTTGTACGCTGATAGTTACTTTGAAGTACAAATATACATTTCAGAGAGGAATTCAATGTCACTGGAATGTTTTGAAAGATCCAGTGCGATTCAGAGGAGAAGGCTCTGGAAGCTGGAGCATTTGATGTATTTCTTGTTTGTTTGCTTGCTACTTTGATTTTCCAAGAAAGTCCCCCCCCCACCCACCCCACTCAACCCTCACAGCTTAACCCTCTGATGCATGTTACTATACCCGCAAGAAAGCCATCGAGGTATAACAACTCTGTGTATACGAGAGGCCTCCTTGTTCGACGAGAACAACATACGTTCGCGACTGGTGCACCATTTGGGCTGTACCCATTATATGTAAAAGGCCACTAGTAGATAAATGGTTACAAGTAGATAAATGGGTACTAGTAAATAAATGGGTACTAATATATACATGGGTACTAGTAGCTAAATGGGTATGGGTACTAGTAGATAAATTGGTACTAGTGGATAAATGGGTGCTGGTAGATAAATAAGTACAAGTAGATAAATGGGCGCTAGTAGATAAGTGGGTGCTAGTAGATCAATGGGTACTAGTAGATGAAACGAAAATCTCAAAAGTCGTTAAGGAGCCACATACAAAGGAGTATAGGCCAACATCATATTTTAGCCAAAAGGATCGACCCACCGATTTCTAAGGGCTTTGATCCCAGCGACCCACCGTTTCTAAGGGTTTTGATCCCAGCGACCCACCGTTTAAGGGCTTTGATCCCAGCGACCAACCGTTTCTAAGGGTTTTGATCCCAGCGACCCACCGTTTCTAAACCAGTTTACCCGCAGGCCCGTGCTCCTATCAGATGTAACTTCAAGCATGTCTATTTTCAAAGAAGTTTCAATTAGATTGCAATACAAGTCTAGATTTATTAAAGCATAAAAATACACATGGAAGATACTAACCCAAAAATATGATATGGAAGCAAAACTTAGCAGAGCATTTTAGTTACAATCTCAATTGATTCTATACCGTAGATTTTTCATAAACAATTTATAATCTTTTCATATTATATTATTAACATCAACGTTAACATGCTTAAAACTGTTCACCTAGTTCAACCTAATATAGACATTATTTATTGCATTTACTATTCATGCTATATGACACAAAATACATCTGCTCAGATAATGTGATCAGGAATAATTACGAAAAAAGGTCTAGTGATGAGAATAATGTACAGATGATAAAATGAATATTACTTTTTTTCTAAATAGTTTGGAAGATTCATTAGTCCATTCAAGAAGATGTAGCATATGTATTCTAATTGTTTTTAGAAACTCTATACCTTCCTTCAACCTATCTATTTCATCAAGTTTATGCAATCACTTGACTGTTGCATTTGTCACTAACTTTATCTATATCATCCTCTTTGTGTAATGTAATGTATTTGTTATTTAGTGTAATGTAATTTACAAACCATCATGGATTAAAACGGCTTGTATAGAAGCCCAGGTTCAATCAAAGAAAGCAGTAGAAAAGAGTACAATAAAAGATATTCCTTCACACACTGGTTATTAATGATCGTTATACTTTAGTCTTACTTCTTTATCCTCATGACGGTCATAAATCATAGTCTATCAATAAGGAAGTGAGATAGACTACTTAGATAAGGGTTTCACTGAATTTATAGACTCTGAAAAGTGATAGTAATTAATAATTAATTTACAAATACTGCAAATCCGCATTACATAATTTAGCATAGCAGGGATATAGATATCATGGTGGTTATGCCATTCTAAAAACAATTTGAAGATTATTCAGTCATCTGGTAACGTCAAAGACCTTCATCAAAGCAAGTGGTCAGAAGATTCGCCAAAAATACAGTCTCGTTAGGATTCGAAACAAATTTAAAAGGCTATCTCCCTTCTATATTTACCTATGATGGTAGCAAAGGAGAAGTTCCTTAGCATCACAAGTAGAGAATCATCTTGAAATTTAGCTTTCATTGTGTATATTATGACAAAATATTACACACTTAACATCATATAAAAACCCTGGATATTGGGCTTTAAATTAATAGATAACCAAGCAACGGACAGACATTTCAATATTTATAATCGTACAATTTATCTCATTAAATTCGAGACTTTTAAACAAAGAAGTTAATATTTTGGTGGTATCCTTTGTCAAACACATCATTACGGTATCATGACATTGATTTACGTTGAAATTCAAAGTTGTGATTCCTGGTGTTTGTGATCTGATTATATTGTGCAAATGTGTTGTTTTGAAACCAATTGAAATACTATATATGCTTTGAACAGTTTAATTCGAATCGATACCAGTATAGGAAACCGATTCCCATGATATATGCAAAAGTTTGTGAATTTTGTTAATATTATCGTATACCCGTCAGGAATATCCGTTTCCGGAAGTCTGATATGAGGCAAAAGCACAATAACTCAAGCAACCGTACTCTCATGTACCTACATTGGCCATGCAAAACAAAAGAATACTCAACTCATTAATTCAGTTAAACTTAAAAATTAGAAACTATAAGCAATGATGTAAGCACCTGGTTGAATGAAGAAGATCATATAGCAGGGTTTCTCTAACTTTATCCCCCCCCCCCCACGAACCTCACGTGGATGTCAGAGTTGTCCACAAACCCCCAACTTTTCAAGACACGATATGAGTCATTATTATACTATAATCGTCGAAGATCAAGTTTATAGTGTAATATTGTGTACTGCAAACAAACAAGAGATGAACAAATATTTATTTGGAAACTTCAAGATCAGATCACGAATTGTATCACGCATCGATCACTCATCACACACGATGAGACGGATGCTCCTGTTTATCACATGCACGGTACGGTACTACAATGGCAACATATGCGTATGGAATGCGAAAAGAGTTTGTCGATAGGTACGACTTTTGTACATTACTAACTTATATATGATATATCAGATTTTAGTTCAACAAAAAGTATTCTAGTTTTGACTTTCAGAAACGTTTCACGAATCCCCTGGGATGGACTCACGCACCCCATGGGGGTTTATGCACCCCAGTTAGGGAACCCCTGTCATAAAGTGTTTGAATAACTCCCTATATTGGCCAAGAAAATCTATTAAAATAACAACATTCATTGGTCCGGTTAAGATACCATTGCGAGTACATACAATGCATGCATTTTCACAGCTGAGTTTTAGTACTATACTACTCTTGTCCTCGTATGTTACGCATGAGCCACCGTATGAATTTGTATGAAGTGTGCAGGTTAAACGCCCAATTGTTAAACCACTTCAATCAATACAATGTTTGCACACGTGAACTGATAGCTGACGTCAAAACATACATACGGTTTCGTGTATTGTGGAAAGTCCCGTTGTTTCTTCATCATAACTATATTTGTATCAGGTATTTCCAGCGTATCTCATTCTGTCTATATTGAACTGAACAGAATGGGTTAACGCTTGATTAAACTATTCTACCCTTACAAGGAAGGAACATCTAAAAGAGTGAAACATATTCTGTAGAGAAAATACGCTGCACTTGGTAACACTGTATACTGTATAAAGCAGGCATCCGTTTACACAAAGAAGAAAAGGTAAGAACTGTACCATTGTGACGTTTGAGAATATGTCAATATTACTCAGGGACGTAGCCAGGGGGAGCAGGGGGAGCGACTGCTCCCCCCCCCCTTCAGTTTCGAGAAATGTTTAAAAACTGTCGTTATTTTAGCATGGTATTTTGTCAGTGCTCTTTTGATCTTGAATACTCGTCAGCACCGTTAACTCAATTATAATCGTAGTAACATTCACGCCTACTGATTCAACTACTTACTTAGTTTGGTAGATGCAATTAGCTAAATTTAGCCTATAGCCTATTACAAGCCTACAGTTGGCCACAGCGTAATAAAATACAAATTGCCTTTATAACCGCACTCTATGGAATGTCACGAACCGTATGCACAACAACGTCGACAACGTTCGTTCTCATCCTTTCTATGATTCGTCCTAAGTTGTTGCACGAACAGCATGTTATGAAACTAAGCCTAGCAATCGTACGTGATACGCACTTCCTATAAATAATTATTACACTGCTAAATACACTGCGATAACGATATTTTTTTGGATCACTGCATATCTGGCTATATTACAAAATATGAAAGTTTATATTGTCCATCAGTTAAGTTCGTTAAATGTATTAAAGTCCAGACATTGGACAATAAACAAGAATCATCCTACTGGAAAAATTGTAAAAGGGCACTATGTTTGTCTTTCTGATATATTACGATATTATGTAAAAGAATTCAAACAGGAAACAAAATGTGCTGATAATATGATATCATATGAGCAGGGGCGTAGCCAGTATGTAGCACTGTAGGCCCGGGCCTACACTTTTTTGGCCAAGTTACCTTTTTTTTTAATACACCCATAATACAAATCCATAAGCTTGCTGGATGAGTTTAAGATTCTAGGCAGGAAAAACTATTGAAATGAACGTAGCAAGATATGGCTAAATTAGGTGACCTATTCTTCTGTCATATAGGCTGTCATTTCTATCGCGTGTCGTTTCATTCAACACTCTACCCGCCGAAGAAGACTAGATTCCGATCTTGTCAGTTTTTTTAACATCTAGTTAAGAACCCGTTTACGCAAATAATATTTCAGTTGAGAAAACAGTTGAGAAATTTGCATCAGATGGCTATCGTCGGATAGCTCTCGCCTTCTCTTACTAGGCTAACTTAAACATTTACTAGCTTCAGTTGTATCAAAGACAATAACTGGCTATAGTTGTATCAAAGACATTTCTGGCCTATCTTTGTATATGCAAGTATCAGAAGTTGAAAAGTATAAGACTACTCTGTACATGTACCTTGCTAATTTTAAATACATTATGTAGTATTGAATTACGTACTATTTTAACTCGTTTATTTTTTGGGTTTAAAAGTGATATTGAATGAGGTGTCTCAAGTTAGCAAGAGGCCAGGGAACCAGAATGAACACTCGGGAAGGGCCGTTTCCGGCCATCTGGGGGGTTTGTAAAACCAAAAATTTTCTTGTGCGCTCCGCGCCAACTGATGGTGGCGCTCCGCTCAGATAGTCGTGCCTACAACTTTGAAAATCCATATCAATTGCAAAAAGTGTTCCCCCCCCCCCCCTTCAAATTCCTGGCTACGTCGCTGATATTACTAAGCAATAATAACTGAAGATGACATTCGCACTTTTAAAGCAAAATTGTGAAAGATGTCATTGTGATGTTTTCAAACTTTATGTAGGCTAATCTCATGTTATCGGATCACTGTATAAATGTTTGTCATTCCTACTGCATGCTGTTACATAGTCCATATGAATACTAGGTTTAATTATTGTAAGACTGTTGTTGCTTTTGCTAAATTTAAAGTGGTTGTACCTGCTTCTGTATGAAATGTTCAAAGTCTGTACTTGATTGATTAAGTTGGATCATGGCGTGAGGTTATGACTGGTTGGATATATTCATCTGATCTCTAATCTCATCTACTGATGAACCTAAATCAACTATCGATATAGATTAAGTACAGTAGTCATAATTAATTCAATCACAACCAGAAATGACCGCATCAAATAACAGTCATAACCGGATTCTAAGTTTGTGGTAACATAAAATTATTTACAGCAGAGTGACTGTTATTTTACAAATTTTGCTGATATCCTGAGCGCCATTTATTATGTTACTGTAAGATTAAGACTTTCTTCCATACTATAAATCCCTTTAAATTCCTTCTATCACCTGAACTGTCAAATACGGTATGCTGTATTGGTATTATCTCGTCAAAAATAATAGTGTTTGTAATGTTTGCACGCCTTATGGAAGGAAATTTTCAAACAAGACACTGTTCTACACTTTTTTTTAAAAAGAAGTAAATATGAAATAAATATAATGTATTACCTATGCCACATCTTTGTTCAGATGGAGTGTAAATATCATTGAAGAAAGTGTGTTTGGATTTGCTTTCATACAGAATGGACGTTAAACATGGTTTCTGTTGGAAGTGTGATACAAAGTTACGTAGACGTGGTACCGTCAAATGCAATTCGTGTTGTATTGCCGAATACTGCTCTAACCGATGTAGTAAGAAAGACATGGTTAGGCATGGAAGCATCGAATGTGTAAATTGGTCTCCAAAAAACTGTGGAAATTGTCGAAAGATCGGAGCCAGGAATGAGGTAGGTATATGACTTATACAGTTGCGAAACAAATCTGGCATTTGTATATTTTGTTGGTTTCTCAAATTAAACACGGAACGGAGAACGAAGACACGAGATGAGTGGTTCCGAGTTGAAAGTTATAATGAATACCTTCTTACTACGATGCAATTATAATGTAAGGTTCACGGCTACATGTCGAACAACTGTTAAGTTACAATCTTCGGACTCCATCCTACGTTCCCACTCTGTTAAAACATCCCGTAAATTATTGGGGGAAATTTGGACGTAATATTACTATGGCACGACGTTTTTACAATATATAACAGCTATTACGGCTAACATAACGGGAAATGTTATTTAGATTGTGCATTCATCGTTAGTTAACGTTCATTGCCCAAAAAATTGCCAGTAAAATAACATAACGTTATGAACGTAAAGGTACGTAATACCATTCATATAATAACATTCGCTATTCGTTGTAGAATAGCAGTTGAATGCATTTTTAATTGCATTACATATGTTAAGTATAAACTGTATTTAATGATGGGTATAATAACGTAACACCAATTATTAACCTTTGTGTGGATGCACAAGTACACTTTATTGCCGTTTGTATCATTTACCACACATCGAGACACAATCAATTGGCATAGTCATTGTGAATGTGTGTACCCAAACTTGTGTCGGTTATATTCTCGTTATGTGGTTCAGGTGTAAACGTATGCACATAATGCGTAGCGATTGTCAAACTACAAGGTTAAACATAAAACTACAACGAACGGCCAACGACTTATTGATAGATGTGACACCATCGACAAACAAGTCAGCTATCCGATATTAAAAATAATCAAGAGATAAATATAACCGTGAAAACCGTACTAATAAAGCATTTTTGTGTGAAATTAGACCAGTACATGCAAGGTCACAAATTCATTGTCCACCTGAATGACAATTGTCAGTCCAAGGCAATGATCAAAGTAGGCAACTTCTTTTTCAAAAACGATAAGAAAAGTATAGTAAGTCAAATCTCTCCCATGGCAAATAAGCAATTAGATTTTTAGCCATTCATAGAAAAACAAAAGTCTGACCTGTTCAGCAAACCCATTAAATTTAAATATCAACTGTTAAACTGATCTATAGTTTGTCCTAACACAACGTCGCCAGCAACCGCACATTCAATTTTCACTAAATGTAGCAATACTTTGCAATCGCAGGACAGTAGCCACACATTCGATGTTAGCGAATATATAGGAACAAGTTATTCTTGCCTCAGCTACAAGTGTTTGTCACACAGTCAGAGTTTACGCTGGGATTGACTATTTCGTAAAGACACATTGAAATTAAATGGTCATTTATTACCCGAATTAAAGATCTACTCAACAAGATACGTAATCCCGTTACTACAAATCGGTACAAATAGCGTAATTTTGAGTAACAATCGACAAAATACACAGCAAAAATGATTTCACAGAAATCCCCTTAAAAAGGCGCAACTTAACTGATAGAGGGCGTTTTGCACGATGTGTATGATAACCATGTTTTGGAACACAGCACTATGTTATTCTGAGTTTTGCTGGGTATAGTCTTATCGCGACGTTGTAACTACAGTTCTGTGATCATATAGATGTAGGGGCTTAAAAATGCATGAAAAATAGGACATTGATTCACCAGATAGTAGTTATGATAACTAATATACACCCGACTGCCACCCGACGCGACTCTCCCCGACTACTCGTCGGGAATGAGTCGCCGAGACAGTCGTGGTCACCTATAGTCACGTCGGCGTCGGATCGTAGTTTAGCTGCACCCTAGCCCGACGCGACGCGACCCAAGAGTTTAATCTCCTGCTCATCAGTCCATATGGGGGCCTCCGTTTTGACTTTCTGGAGCCTTCAACTGATTTCACGACGCTTCCTTATTATATATCCATTCAAAATCGGATCGCAGTCGGGTCGTGGACCATCCTAAACTGACACGTTCCGACTCAACTGCGACGCGACGCTCACGGACGCCACAAAAAAAATAAAACATGTTTAACATGCCCGATTTCGTCACGACAATGGCCTACTGTCGAATCTTGGTCTGGTCGTGAGCAGATTTCGCGTAAATTTTACCGATCCGACGGATTTTTCGTCGCAGTCGCGTCGGGTCGGTGCAATTTGCGCCTGCCTTTAGGCTGCAGAATTTGCAGAACTTTGTAAATAGGGAAGTTAACTGAAGAGTTGTAACTATCACAGCGAATCATTGTGCACGGGGTTGAGAAAACAGCAGACATGCGTTACCGGACATATTCGTGCATCAGGCTTGTATCTCAAAAGAAACGGCGTGTTGAACCGTCCAAATTTCATTATCAAAATCTGCCAGAAATACCAACTGTATACAGTATTTCTTTACATGAATATACCGACAAAAGTGTAAAGTGTTAACGTTGATTCAGTTGGTAAACTGTTCTCTATAAAGAATATAGGTATAGAATATAGGAAAAAACTTACGTCACAACTCCGTGGTCATTGTGAAGATAGCAAGGGTAACCTTTCCTCATACTAATGCACTTGTACCGTCAGTATAGACTACAGTATATATGTGTAATTAACTCAATGGGTAATAACTTTGCCACTCACTTCATATCCTGTCTTATGAAGTGTTTCGATGGTTCCATAATTTAGAAGTTCTTTTACTTTCTAATGTTTAACTGCCATGTTGGAAATTGTCTCCAAATATGTCCGAGTTAAGTTCAGCGCACTGATTTATTTCTTTACGGTCGAGAAACGGCAGGAGGATTACTCTGGTTTCCAGTCTCACTACGAATCACGTTCAAGATACTTATATCTGTTTCATCATCATTATCATAATCATCACCATCATCATCATCATCATCACCATCACCACCACCACCACCACCACCACCATCATCATCATCATCACCACCACCACCACCATCATCATCATCATCGTCATCACCATCACCACCATCATCATCATCATCACCACCACCATCATCATCATCATCATCATCATCAACATCATCATTCATAGTCTACAGTTCTTTCTTAGCCCACTTTTGATTGTTATAATTCTCTACTAAAAAGTCTCTTTACCATGTATTATACATATAAGCTAATCTTGTTCTTACTAGTCTTAACTTTGTTTATGTCAGTTTTGTTATTTGCATTGATTTGTTATTTCTGATTTTGCTTTGATCCTTTTAATGCTTTACATCTTATACATTTACTTTTCTAAACATTTTTCTCTTGTCCCGTCATAATCGTTATCTTTATCGTTGTAGTTATTATTGTTATTGTTGTTATTATTGGAAATCATTATTATATATTTCTTTTTTACTCTAATCCACAGTGTTCCACATGCAACTCTGTTTGGTATTGCAACAAAGAATGCCAACGGGGTAATTGGAAAGAGCACAAGGCTGGTTGTAAAGAATGGCAAAGAATTGTTTCAGGAGTAGCATCCAGACGCATGCAAATACTGCACGAATATCCCTTCTACTTCAGCAATTCCTTCCCAAATGATCTTTTATATTTGCAAAATAATGAAATGAAAGTGGCAGAGACAAGTTTTCAGAAGAATTTTAATATTTTCCTACCAGCATGTGGTGACTTACGTCAAGTAATACAAACCGTTCATTCATTGCCCTTTAGTTTCAAAGGTAATCTTGAGTTTGCATTGAACGACATTGATCCGTTTGTTACAGCTAGAAATGTTCTTCTGCTATTTCTAATGACCACTTGTGAAAAGGAGAAGGCGTCAAGTATTTCTACTATTTGGCTCTCCCTCCAATTGTCTGCTGAAGATTACTCTCTACTACAGGAAACACTGAAAAGACTTGTTGTGATGAACTCGGACATGTTGAAGAAGCACACCGAAGGTATGGTTGATGTCGGTATCGGATGCTATGATAACTTGCGTGAGGTTTGGAACGAATGGGGAAAACTCCCCTGTCGGATTGAGGATGAAACCTGCATAAAAGTTTTAGAAGAGAGGAATGACATTTTTAATGCATCTGAAAAGATAAAGATTACCATCCCATCAATTGTTGACGATGCTCCCACACGGCACCATCCCTCCATACGGAAGTGGTTTCAAAATGGCATAATACTTCCAACGCAATATTCGGATGAAGAATTAACATATTTCAACCCCACGTTCACGGGAAGAGGAAAAGTAATTGCTCGTCAGGGCAAGTCACCGTCGAGCTATAAATTTGTTTACTGTGTAAGATGGGACAGTCCACCATATCAAATATGGGACTACTTGGAAATGGTTAAATTTCATTCGAGTGATTCCATCACAGAAATGTGTCACGTGTTCACTACACATGTTGTCAGTAAATCTATGAATATGATGCGTGACAAGCGACTATCTTTCATCATCTCGTGTGAAGATTTTCTCTTCTTGGGATCAGTGACTTCAGAATTAGACCACAAAGCAGGCTACGACCGAATCTTTGCCTCTAATTTGATCGATTATCACGGTATATCTACTGTGGTTAACGTTCTTGCGCCATATCTTAATGAGACGAATCCATACGCAGTTCTTCTCACTGAAACATTCAATTGGCATTTTGAAATAGAGGGTGCAGTTTATAAAGCTGTCAAAAACAAACTGAGCTACGCCACCCTAAGAAGTATTCCAAAAATGAAGAGAAGATCTGCTTTCGCTGAATACTACGATAATACGTTATATTTCCTTAGTTACTTACGGGGTGACAGATTAAATTGGACATTTTTGCCGGCGTGCAGAATTCCTAAATTGTCAGAAGTAAGCATTTGCTCTGGTTTAAGAATGAGAAACTTTCGTAAAGAACGAAACCATGTTGATCCCTTTTTCAACCGAATAACAGCTCGTCCTATAAACGTACTGACTGGTCTGGTCAGAACACTAGAATGGTATCGCGAGACTTAAGTCTACAAGAACAAATCAATTACTAGGGGGGAAAACCCGTTTTCCCTTTACGACGAACTTTGCAAGCATATGGGAATATACAAAGTAACCTATTTAACTTCACTATAAACTTACACTGATCTTAGTTCGTTGATATAGACCCTGCTTTGCACTAAGTAGGCCTATATCCTTTCCTATGTTGTATACTGTGGGTAATAGTTTGATCATAAGGGAATTTTACCTTATTTGCTACAGTCCATATAGCGGTCGGCAAAAGCCCGCTCTGAAATGTCTTAAGTTATTTAATTGCTACAATATCGTATCGACATCAATTCATATGATGCAAGTTTCCATTCACAAATTTACCCATTTTTAATAAGAGCCCCATTTGACTACAAATATTTCAGTCCTGTAGCTACCATTCTTTGCAAGTTGGTATTTGATATAAGTATGTGTGCTCCTCCATGGGTGAAGTTGGTATTTGATATAAGTATGTGTGCTCCTTCATGAGTAAAATAATATCTAGAGCTCCATCCCTGGAGTGAGGTCAATCTATAACTATTTTCTGCAATTCAAATAAACTAAACCTCTCTGCGAGCGCATATTGCGATTAGCAAATCTACAGTGTGAATAATCGCTCAGACGTGACTATACTGAGATGTATATACAACCACAAATGCTTTGATACAATTTTGTTTCCCATTGTTTCATCATTAAGTCATATCAAATCATATAGAATATTTAATTATCCATATTACTTAGGGTTCATGGCTCCTAAATGTCGGAAGTAGTCTCCAAACACATTTAAATTATGATGTGTACAAGGAACGTAGGAGTTTTTTTCGGCTACCATGGACAGGTTCTTGCCGGTCAATTCATTAGAATGAATTTAAAAACGTACCCGATTTTGATGGCTTTATCAGCTAAAACTGGTAAATGTTGAGTACCTGTTAATCAGTTAGAACTGATGTGTGTTATTGTTTCCTACCCTGTGTTTCATTTATGACAAGCTGCTATTGCGAAGGACTTACAAACAGAAATACTAAACACAAAATCCTATTCATAATGATTGACTGGACTAACCAGACTACTCTAAAGGTTTCGCCAATATTTTTTGTCCACATTTTAACAGAAAGTGGTTGACACTTTGCTGCAAAACGCTTAAAATCTGCCATTTGAACCAACTTTACAAGGTATACTTACTAACCGTAGGGACAGTTGTTTAGACTCCTAATCAGTCATTAGTTGAACCAGCCTTTGAGTAAGTAACTCGTCTGTTAGTAAGTTTTCCACAGTAGCATCTTATGACAGGTCTAAGGTGGGTTACGGTGTTGTAACACTCTTCAGATTATAATCTCTTTATTTACAGTACAAACTGATCAAGCGATGTACATTGGGTAAAGAACATGTAAAGTTTCCTAATGCAACCATTCCTTAACGTGCATCATTAAATTCCCATAGTTAGCATCCCAAAATTGCCAAGTGCAAGTTGTGGCTAAGTAGTGTTTCATTGCGATGTCAGCTTCTCATCACCAGAAGTCAATTATAATATGAGAGTGTGCGATGTCAGATTCTCATCATCAGAAGTCAATTATAATATGAGAGTGTGCGATGTCAGCTTCTCATCATCAGAAGTCAATTATAATATGAGAGTGTGCGATGTCAGCTTTTCATCATCAGAAGTCAATTATAATATGAGAGTGTGCGATGTCAGCTTCTCATCATCAGAAGTCAATTATAATATGAGAGTGTGCGATGTCAGCTTCTCATCATAAGAAGTCAATTATAATATGAGAGTGTGCGATGTCAGCTTTTCATCATCAGAAGTCAATTATAATATGAGAGTGTGCGATGTCAGCTTCTCATCATCAGAAGTCAATTAT
>JAIPMN010020016.1:0-32954 GCA_020650975.1 Apostichopus californicus
TCAGATGTCAAAGGTACCTTCTGATCATAAATGTCAATAGGTTGACCCCGTGTGACCTTTTTGTGCGAAGTTATATGGGGTCAAAGTTTTTTGGTCGGAGTTAGGATGGTTGTACAGACTTTTCGTTTTGTTTTTTGGAATCAGGAGATAAAACTACATCCGAAACCAAGGTCAAAAGGTCAAAGGTCACATTAGAAAAAATGTGCTTATTTTGGGAAGAAACGAGCAAAAAAGAAAATGTTTGGTTTTGATGCTAAATTTGGATATCAAAGGTACCTTCCGATCAAAATTGTCAATGGGTTGACACCCGTGTGACCTTTGCGTGCGAAGTTATACAAGGTCAAAGTTAATTTTCAGACATTTAATGCAATAACTCCCATTTCCAAGGTGTGACACGGTTGATATTTTTGGACAAGTTGCAAATGGTATAGAGGAATATTTTCAAACTTAACGGTCATGTGATCCGAGGTCACCAAAGGTCAATTAATGATAAAAAACTAGTATCTTTGCAATAACTTGAGAAGAAATTGTCCTTTAGGGTTGGGAGTTGCTTCAATGTAATCCAATTGTCGACTTACATCTGGGTGACCCTTGACCTCAATTTGACCTCTGGTGACCTTTTCATGTTTTGGGGATTTTTACAGTTTCGATGCTATTTTCAGATGTCAAAGGTACCTTCTGATCATAAATGTCAAAAGGTTGACCCCCGTGTGACCTTAGTGTGCGGAATTATACGAGGTCAAAGTTAATTTTCAGACATTTAATGAAATAACTCCCAGTTCCAAGGTGTGACACAGTTCATATTGTTGGACAAGTTGCAAATGGTATAGGGGAATATTTTCAAACTTAACGGTCATGTGATCCGAGGTCACCAAAGGTCAATTAATGATAAAAAAACTATTTTTGTGATAACTTGAGAATGAACTGTCCGTTAAGGTTGGGAGTTGCTTCAATGTAATCCAGTTGTCGACCCGCATCTGGGTGACCCTTGACCTCAATTTGACCTCTTGTGACCTTTTCGTGTTTTGGGGATTTTTACAGTTTCGATGCTATTTTCAGATGTCAAAGGTACCTTCTGATCATAAATGTCAATTGGTTGACCCCCGTGTGACCTTCGTGTGCGAAGTTATACGAGGTCAAAGTTAAAAAATATTAATGAGGTCACGGGTCAAACGTGAAAAACTCCAAATTGCAATAACTTGGCTACTATTTATTGGAATTTCGTCAAACTTGGTATGACAAATGATATTGGTAGATAGTCTCCACACACTGATGTGTGTTGCAATTGATATCATGCATATTTATGAGGGGGGGGGCTTAGCAATATTTCGTTATGAAAAGTTTGTATGCACGATAACTCAACAAGGGAATGACCAATCATTACCATACTTGGTGGATGGGTGGCCCATAGTGAGTAGATGAACCCTGTTGATTTTGGTGCTCATATCATGAATATTGATGAGGTCATGGGGTCAAACGTGAAATACTCCAAATTGCAATTACTTGGCTACTATTACTAGTCGGAATTTCGTCAAACTTGGTATGATGATAATGGTAGATAGTCTTCACACACTGATGTGTGTTGCAATTGATATCAGGGCTTAGCATTACTTTGGCAACAAAAGTTTGTATGCATAAATTGCTGCTGTTGTATTAGGGCTTTGTTAGAAATTTCCCTATGAATGGAACTAATGAACAGCAGCAAGGAACCATGAAATGTTTTCATTCTGGTTTGGTTTGTATGAACGATAACTCGGCAAGGGAATGATTGATCAATAGCATACTTGGTGAGTGGGTGGCCCATAATAAGAAGATGAACCTGATTGAATTTGGTGCTCATTCATGAATATTAATGAGGTCAGAGGGTCAAACATAAAAAATGTCAGATTTCTCCAAACTTTGCATGGTTAGATTGGTAGGTAGCCTAAACTTGCTGATGTGATTTTCATCTCATGCATATTGATGAGGAGGCGGGCTCAGCGTTATTTATGTAACATAAGTTTGTATTCACCATAACTTGACAAGGGAGCTATTGATTATTACTATACAAAGTGGTTTTGTGGCCTATAGATGAACACTATAAATTTTAATACCTACACATAGCTCCCAACTGTGAAGGCAAATGCAGGTCCGTGCCACGAACCGCCGTCCTGGGGGAAGGGTATAAGGGGAGGGGGTGTCCCCCTCCCCTTTTGAATTTTTTTGGAATCCTGGTGATGCCTACATGTAAAATGGTGGCACTTAAAAAGGCTTTTGTCACCCAAAATTTTCTGAGAAATATGCATTTTTTTGTGTGTAACATCAATAAATTGAGTAGTAGGTGATAATTCATTTTTTCCCGTGGCATGAAAATGTTCTGTGCTCGCCCCAATGAAAAGAAATATAAGCTAATTTGAGGTTCAAATGATGCTGTAAAAGGAGTTTTTATACTCTATTATGCTAAATGCTAAAGAAATGATGGTTGCTAGGTCAAAATTTGATGCAATTTTTTGCGCGGGTCAGCGGGTTTGGGTGTTAGAATGCGGGTCCAACCCGCAAAATGCGGGTCAGTTGGGAGCTCTGCCTACATCATGAGTAATTTAATGAGGTCAAAGGGTAAAAATCTTTATACTGCAATAACTTGGCAATCAAAAGGTGGAATTTCTCAAAAAAAAACTTGATATGGTGATATTGGTATGTAGCCTAGCTACACATGCTGATGTGTTATGCACATTTTTGAGGGGCATGGCCTGGCAATTAATTCTCTTGTTACTGTAAGGCTTTCTAACGAATTTCCCTGTGAATGGGTACACTAGTTTACACATTTAAACCAATGATTATCCATCCATAAGTTATTTTTGAAATTCTGTGTCCGTCCAATGGTTATGTGTGAAATTAAACAAAGTGTTTCGTATTGTCAAGCTACATATGCAATTTAAAGGCAGTTTTTGTGTTTACTTGTTATTTAGCAATGTTCTTGACATCTTTTAACACAAATCAAATTCTTTTCTCTTCTTAGTATTTTATTAAGGGAAATTTTACTTGATAATTTACCATAAATGTCCGTCCATGTCGGATGTTACAAGTTAAAAATCAAATACAATTCTATAACATCAATTCAGTCAATTAAATGCAGTAATTAAAGGTGAATTCAATATGCCTGCAATCTTTATATTACATTTTCCCTTTTTGCTGTTGAATTCATTGCAATATTTGTGGTGACAGTCTAGTGTTTGCACGGGTTATCCGGATACCCGGGTACCCGCCCGACATGATACTACCCGGTTCCTAATTTATTACCCGAATCCTACGCAAAGTGTGGTTACAAAAAAAAAAAAATTGGCAAACTGACGGTTAGGCAGATTTCCCATTGACTTAGTGTGATGTTAGGCTACCATGTGGTCGATGATAACAGCAATAACGAAGGTAACCACCCGACGCGATACTACCCGGTTCCTAATTTATTACCCGAATCCTACACAAAGTGTGATTTAAAAAAAAAAAATTGCAAACCGATGGTTAGGCAGATTTCCCATTGACTTAGTGTGGTGTTAGGCTACCATGTGGTCGCAGATAACAGCAATAACGAAAGTATTCCATAGATATCTTATAACTGCGTCACAATTTCAGCTAATAAACAGATGGCTAGGCTAGATACCCCATTGACTTAGTGTGGTGTTAGGCAACCATGTGGACGAACGTAACAGCAATAATGAAAGTAATCCATGGATATCTTATAACTGCGTCATAATTTCAGCGAATAAACAGATGGTTAGGCTTAGCCGGCTAGATTTCTCATTGACTTAGTGTGGTGTTAGGCAACCATGTGGAAGAAATTATTATTTATTCATTCGTTTATATCATAGAAGGAAAAGCTAACAAGGAATTTTACGAGATGTTTATGGATTATAGACGGGATAACTAAATAATAATAATTGCAAGTGGCTTTTTATCGATCGTTTATTCCAAATGCGATCAAATTGCGCGAATCGCGCAATCTCGCGGCTAATGCGAACCTTGGGCCTGCATAATAGATAGAAGTAGTAACAACAACAAGTAACAACTAAATTGGATATTTATATTGTCTGATCCAATAGACGTGTAGAGCAAGCATAAGCAGCGGCGGCAGTGCGATGTTAGTAGTAATGTTAATTATATGAAGTTATTAACAAGTTAATGAAAGAAACAAAAGCAAATAGAAATTAATGAAGGTTTTATACCTACTGTATCTTACACCTACTTATTTGAACATGAAAACATTGTCAGTAGAGAATATAATTCATTTATTATAGCATCCAATATGTAATTTCTTGAAAATCGTGATACACGAGGGTAAATAATTTTTTCCGGGTACCCGGATACCCGACGGGTAACGGCTCTCGGGTACCCGGTTCCCGATTTTTGGACCCGTGTAAACACTATGACAGTCAGACACCACTGACTCAGTTTGAGTGTGTGAATTTATCCATACACTTGCTGTTCTACCCTTGCAACATATATCTGTAAGTTAAATATCTGACATAAAAATTAAAAATGGATGAAACAGAATCAAGCAGTTTGCATTTCCATTCTGAATGTTTTCAAAACAATGCTTCTGTCCAATGGTTATGTGTAAAATTCACACATACTGTAACTCTGTGTCCGTCCAATGGTTATGTGTGAAATTCACACATAACTGTGGTGTCCGTCCAATGGTTATGTCTGAAATTGAACAAAGTTTTTGTATTGTTAAGCTGATTATGCAATTTAAAGACAGTTTTTGTGTTTATTTGTTATAAAGCAAATGTCCTTAACACATTGCAACAAAATCAAATTCTATTCTCTTCTTATTAATTTTTTAAGTTAACTACTAATTGATATTTTACCATAAATGTTCGTCCAATCACATCCATGTCGATTGTAACAAGCTAAAATTAAATTTCGAATTTTTAAATAATATCTTTTATACTAGTTATAGTCTGCAACATTGGTGCATTCCATAACTGAAGAATTATGGGACTAGGCCTTTCCTTGTATATATCCTGGGGAATAAAAAGAGGGAAGGGTGAGATTTGATTGGATTGTGACTTTGTGTGACTCTGCAATTAAGAGTAGTAAATTTTCCAAAATTTACACCATATTTTATCTTGTACATTCCATTTTCACTTCACTGAGATGTCAAAGAATAAAAAACATGTGTATAACATAACTTGAAACAAACTTAATTTTTTTCATACTGTGGGAGCTTTTGGACCATCTGATTGTGAAATCTGCAACCCCTTGGACTAAAAGTAGGCTACAAAGCAGAAACTATATCACATAGAATATCAGCTTTATCTGGTCTGATGGAGTCTGTACCAATTAAGAGTGACTATTAGGGCTGCTAATACTTGCTAACATTCTAACAAAACTTTAATAGAGCCTCAGTCCTATCTACTAAAATATATTGCTACAACTCTTTCAACCCAGAAGTTGACAGAAAGTTCAGCAAATCCTGTCACCATGGCAACTAGTAAAAGTGTAGCATTGCATCATGGGATCTAAACATAGCTCACATACGCGATACTTAGTACCAACTGAACAATAAATATGAGTGCATTAGAGTGACGGGTAATGCTCGACATAATCACAGCAATACATAATAAAACTAATAAATATCCCAATGTGGGTTCTCTTTGGACCAATAACCTGAAGCACTTTCAATTCTCTCACATTAATTCAATGTAGGTTAGGACATAACCATACACATATTATGGCTGAGGGCATACGTGCCATAATCAACCCTGTAAACAGCTGTTTTGAACAATGTTCAGTTAAAATGATACAGAATTTACACACATTACAATAGTAATTACTGTACCTGTAGACTCACTATAGCTGTTACTGGTATTAATTCCTAAATAATAAATACATTCTTTGTGCATTCTGCCATCATAGGAGATCAATATACTAATTAATTCCAAATTACACTTAATAATGGCTGGTACTCTGTGTTCACATTACTATCACAGAACTAACCTGCATAGTGCATACATTCACTGGTAATATACAGAAGGTATGCACAATGAAACTGACTAGGCTCCTAAGGGGTTTGGGGAAAAGTTAAAAGATGAACTCTTTACCTGTATTGAAATTAATGTAACTAATTTCTAACAGTCTTCTAGCTTGTCTCCAACTCTCCACTGCTGATGCATGACAGCTTGGAGTGTCTTGGTGAATGTTAGAGTAGCTTGCAAACTTTAGTGTTTTTTAGAAATTTAAAACAAAGAAGCTTTGAGAGAAATTATTTTTCCCACCCTACTAGACAAGATTTACTTAAGCCTTGGTCACACAATGATTTTCCAGGAAGTAGGCTAATTGTCTTCCCACATCTTTAACTTATTCCTCCAGAGATTACACAGAACTTGAACTTTAAAAGACTTAATCAAGAAGCCTGACCTATGAGTACTGGATTTGGAAGGGTAAAAGTGGTTAACTACACCTGTCTCCCACCAAATTCTTAAGATAACAGAGAAACCTTTGACACTTAAAGGAATTCTTTAGTGGCAGTCTATTGGGTATCTGAAAACAAATCTCCATAATATTATCATCGCCACAGTCCTAGTTTTGGGAAGTTTTCATCCTATGATTCAGGAGAAGTGAATTTTTGAATCTAATATGATTTTAACATTGGAGAGCGACGGTGACATCATCACGTCACCTCGTTCGGGGGCTGCAGGGTCGCTATCATTAGCAAGCTACACTGTAGCCAGGAAAGTTAAAATTGCTGAAAGTAAAATAGGGTTTAGATTGAAATTTCTCTGTGAAGTTGCAAGTTAGCAACCTTTTGAAGAGCTAAAGCTTTCCAGAGATCCATAACTAGTTCTTCTTCATAATATGTTCAATGTTGTTCAGATTTGTTATTTGCAAGATTTTTTGAATCACTTTTAACTTTCCAGCAGAGGAGAGAGGCCTTTGTGACGTCATTGCGTTGTATTCACAGCCGTACGCGAAGTCTATACACATTCCTGTGTAGCGTATCAAGGCCAAGCTTTGAGTGAGATCTGATCGAGTGTGACCAATGTGACGCACTGACGTCTTGATGTAGGTTGGTCCTTAGATTCAAATTTTCTGGCAGGAAGGGCCAACGTTTCAAACACTCTAGCACAAAAACTACAATTCATGATATAGCAAGGCTTAATAGTGAAATACAAAGACAAAAGATGATATGACAGGAAGGACTGGATCCCATTTTTCACTAGAAAATTCCTCTAACAAACAAGGCATAACAGAGCTTGTGGTAAAGCCTGCCAGAGACCACAAAGGGAACAGTGTGCTCCTCTTTGAAGCAAACAATGGGGCTAATGATCACAGAGTCATTGGACTCTGGGAACATGTAACTATGTAGAGAACAATAAGGAAAAAATGGGGAAAAAAGAGTGAAAGGTATGGTATGCTGAGGTATGCTGTACAGGGGACAAAAACTATAGACACTGATATTGTGAAATGTTAGTTGTACTACAATATTCAATTTGACATACTGTACTCTCATTAGCTACACAATGGGTAGCACTGAATGTGGATAAACAGTGTCTTTGTTGAAAAGTTATACTTTTTGACAGGATAAGTGGAATTAAAGGTCTGCTTTATTGCCTGCCTAAATTTTGTTATTTAAACAAAATCAGTATGATCAGCACCATCACTTACATTTACCATTTGAGTTTGATCAGCTGCTGCAATGATCTACTCACATTTAACTGTACAGTTTGCATGCAATGTGACCAAGGCTGCAGCGTATTCCTGAGTAGCCCTAGGGTATACATGATATCTCAAAATATAAAACATGGATGGATGGATTGTCTACTACTAGTATGTGGATAACGAATATTGAGTAGATTAGTTCTAATATAGGTAGTTTTTGGTCATTTGGTCAGCAGAAGTCACAATGTCAAGCCAGTTAAATATAGTAGCCCAACAAGGAAAATATAAATGGATGTCAAACTTAGCAGTTGGATGCAATGTAGATATGAATCACATTGTTTTTGGTTCCTTGCTTTAGCAAAAGGAACCTATGTAGTCAACTTGGCATGTGTGTGTGTGTCTGTAACACTTGCTTGCTTGGTACAGTGTAACTCAACAAGGAAAAGTGTAACTTTACTCAAACTTGGTATTTAGATCTGCCATAGTGAGAAGGTGGGCCCTATTGTTTTCGCTGCCTGTAAAGGTCACCAAAGGTCAGTTAGGGCCAAAAAACGAAAAGAAAAAAAAAAGCAATAACTCCCATTGACAGGGTCCGACATGATTGTTATTTTGGAACTAATTGTAAATGGGGTAGGGGATCTTTTTCAAACATAACAGTCGTGTGATCCAAATTGAACAAAGGTCAATTAGGGGTCAAAAACTTGTATTTTTGCGATAAATTGAGAACGAAATGTCCTTCAAGGTTGGGAGTTATGCTATTGTAGTCCCTTAGTCATCTTTGTGACCTTTGAAATTATGTTGACCTCTGGTGACCTGTATTAGTTTCTTTGGTTATTTCAATTTATTTGGCCATATTCAGATCTCAAATGGTCTTCCGATCAAAAATGTCCATGGATTGACCCTGTGCGACTTTCGAGTACAAAGTTATCAAAGGTTAAGGTTTTTATTAAAAAATATGCTCATTTTAGGAGATACAGGGCAAAGAAAAAAAAAATGTCAATATCATAACATATGATAGAGCTCTGTGTGCTCTATAGATGAAACTAACTCCCGCTTTGATCGGACACCCGGTTCTTAAGTTATAAGGGGCCAAAGGTTGGCATTGATACCTTTTTAGCAATAACATTGTGCGTGTAAATTGGAGTGCACATCATTGAGGGGAACATTTTTAATAAAACAGTCATGTCATTCAAGGTCGATTATGGGCAAAAAAATCTACCCACTTATGCTAATTTTTGCAACAACTTCCAATTACGAAGTCTAAAATGGCTGATATATTGGGACCAGTTGTGAATGAAGTAGGGGCACATTTTCCAAAATAACCATTATGTAATCCAAGGTCACCAAAGGTCAATTATGGGTTAAATATGTTTTTGTTTTTGCAATAACTTGTGAAACTCCTACTGACAGAGTCTGACATTGTTGATATTTTGGGACAAGTTGTGAATGTGGTAAGCGATCATTTCCAAACATAACATATGTCATTCAAGATCACCTATGGGCAAAAAACTGCCCAGTTATGCTAATTATTGCAACAACTTCCAGTGAAGAAGTCTGACATGGTTGATATATTGGGACAAGTTGTGAATAGAGTAGATGCACATTTTTCTAAATAACTGTTATGTAATTTAAGGTCACCAAAGGTCAATTATGGCTCAAAATGTGTTTTTGGGGGTAATAACTTGTGAAACTCCCACTGATTGGGTCCGACATGGTCGACATTTTGGGACTAGTTGTGAATAGGGTAAGCGATCGTTTCCAAACATAACAGTAATGTGATCCAAGGTCAACAAAGGTCAATTATGGGTCAAAAACTCAATCTCCAAACTGATCAAAATTGTCCATGGTTGACCCCTGTGTGACCTTCATGCGCAAAGTTATCAGAGGTGAAGGTTTTTTTGGTTCTGAGAGGTGGACCTCTGTTGACCTCGCTTGACCTTGGAATAGCGCCTCCAGTGACCTGTCCTAGTTTTTTTTAAGTTGAATATTTTCATTTTTGTGGCCATATTTTAAATGTCCATGGGTTGACTCCTGTGCAACCAAAGTTATTATAAAGTACAGTTAGGATGATTCTGCAAGTTCTTATAAACAAATGTAACAAAAGTCAACAGATTCTCAAAAGGACCAATCATTGATTTGTGATATTTTTGGCAACGTGTGTGTACATTCAACCCTGAAATAACAATTTTAGGATAGTGCTTCTAGTCCTTATAAGCAAGGAACCATAGTGCCCTTGGGCTCTTGTTTAGTAATAAGATGAATCCTGCTTTCATGAAGGTCAAAGGTCAGAAATGGAAAATTCTTGTAAAAATGTTACAGTATGAAAGAGAAACATGGATGGGTCTCACTGTAGTCTAGCACATGAATATCCCTCAATTGATTAGGTGAACTCTTTATCTTTCGATCGTGGTCATAGGTCATGTGAGGTCAGCAGGGACAAAATATGTGAAAGCCTTGTAATTGTCTTGATTCGCAACCAGTTATTTATCAAACCCTTAATGTAGTTTGCCATTTTGGTGTCTTATTCAGTTCCTATGCTCAAAGCATCAGGAACCTATATTATCAAATGTGTCTATCATTTCCAACATTCCAATTGCATTATGCAGTATAAGATTTCACGTTTTTGAACAGACTGTGACTACAGCCCTGCACATACACCAAAGCAACTTGGAGGACATTCTAGATTAGTTTTGTTAGAAAATTACAGACAATGGCTACAGTACAGTCCCCTGTACACATTAAAGCATGTTTACTGTAGATGACATCCAACAGGACCAAAACCTTCATAAATTTGTAAACCATCACAAATCTGCAGTGTAGACTACTGTATGTACACTTAACAATGAAGCCCTATACATCTCAATACCTCTATGTATTAAGATATATATTGTAATGCTTGACAGCAGCATGGTGTTTTGCTTCTTCTGCGACATTGCTTGAGCAATGCTTTTGAAATATTTTCTCTTGGTTCTACATGGAATTGTTTACAAAAGGTAATAATTTTTTTAGCCTTAAAGCATTTCAGCCACAAATTATGAGGCAATTATGGCTTAATTTGGTGCATTAATCGTCTGTGGTTACATCTCAACTGATATAAGGTTACATCTACAGTAGGTGTCAACCACAGTTTTGTTGTAACCACCTGACCTACTGGTTCTAGAAACCTTTGCAAGCATAGGCCGTAAAGCAGTAAACAAAGGATGTTAGGCATCTGAAGTTTAGAGAGCTCAAACGTGACCAGTAATACCACTAGTAGCCCGAAAGTGTCTTACCGTTTCCTTCTTACCTGGCAGTAAAGCCTTGATTTGACAATGGAGTTACAAAAGTCTAAACAGCTTAGATTGAATGGTTGCAAAGATATTGTTTGCTTGAAAGTACTGTATATTATACAATTGTGAAATCATGTCAAGTTTGAAAGGTCTTCTTTCAGTGAGCAGATAGCTAGCGCTCTTTTAACAATATTTTGTTTGTTGGAATTGGCTTTAAAGCGCTGTACATAATGAAGGATATATACATATTGTTTGTCCTTTTAAGTCATTCTGTAAAGTAGTATAGATCAGTAATTACTTTTGCACATTACACTGTGTGCATTGAAATATCTGTTAACAAATATACCCTAAATAATGTACACCTAAAATAACTTTCTTATCAGATTCACTGAGCATCAAAGTATGAGCACATCAATAGTACTGAGTTTCTGCAGCCTTGCTCTAGAGGTCATAGGTCAGTTCACGTAAATATCAATAAGATTTTATAAACAAATGTGAGCACACACAGGTAACTTTAGATGTGGTTTTGTAGATTTTCTTTCCTTCCTTACAATAATCTGAACTGTACTGTTTGATGTACAGTATATCCCATTAAGCCGATCAGAGGTCAATACTTATAGTAGCTGCTTTGACTTCATTTAGTGTGTGGATCTTCTGTGCGAGTAACCAGAATCTTACTCTCTTATGTGGAGTTCAAGAGAAGTTCAAGTCTCAGAGGAGCTGTTGGTTACATCTCAAACATTGTCACATCTCAGAAATCTTCTGACCAAGGCTAGTCTTAAATGAAAGTTATTTTAGTGATTAGTTGGCAAAGAATAACTAACTCATTGGATTGATTGTTGTTTCTCTCTTCCATAGGCATCCATCTTCACCTTCAGCCATCTCAAAGAAGAACTCTCTTCAAAGCTAACCCAAACTGACTGTGGGAAGTTAGGCCGCTACTTTTCACTACCACCTGATCAAGTGCAGACCATTATTACAGGTCCCTTGCACTCAAAGAACTTTCTGCTTGCCCTTGAAGAGAGAGGATACATACACCCTTCAAATTTGAATCGATTAACTGATGCACTCACTGAGCTGAAGATCAACCACACTCACTTATTAACAGAGACGTACATGAAGCTAAGAGGTAGGCCCCTAATCATTAGCTCTCTTTGTAATTTTGTATTTTGATTCACCTCTTGTACTTTCAAATGCAATTAAGAGAGGTCTTGATCTCCATAAAGTATAGCTCTACGATCATTCATATTTTCCTTGAAGCAAAACCTCTTTATGGTGTTACATTGGAAGGCGAAAGGTCCCGATAATTTTGAGGTGGGTAATTTTAACGGGACACAAGCTTGGGTTCGTCTCTGGAAGGAACACAGACAAATTGACGAGTCTAGAGAATTTGAATGAGAACGTAAACTATATTGAACAATGGAGTTTGAACCAACAACAACAAGTGGAAATTACAAATATATAGTAAATTACTCACAAACTTAACAAGATAGGATACACTTTAAAACACGCTGGTCTCTTCCAACGGCGATATCCCTCAGTGGCCACGACCTTAATGACTCGACGACGATTCTCGGTCCGTTGTACTGCGAAATTCACTGGGCCTCGACAAAGTTTCTCGCGATCCCAGAAACAGCAGTCACCTTCTTTCCGGCGATGCTCCAAAATAGAAGACGGACTTCCAGCCACAATCGAGTGAAGCACAAGTCGAACTTCTCTCCAACTAAATATCACCAGAGTCAGTCCAAAATCAGCTTTATAGCCACCAACTCCTGGCGTAACGAACTTCCTCAACGGAGACAGAAATTCTTCACCTCCGAAATAATAACTGGAAAACTGTAGTTTCACAGCAAAGTCCTCTTCGAACTTCTGAATGGAAGTGTAGAAATCAATCTTGGTATCGATATCTCAATCCCTCAGAAACTACTGGCAGTTGAGCACTGACGATATATAGTAGAATTGTATAATATGTGTCGTCGGTTGTAATCATTCAGAAACTGAATCCTTTAAGATCTGGGGCCGGTTTTATATGATTCGCCATGTCAAGAATCATCTGGATCTTTCTCGATACACCTGAGTAACAATTCGACCCAGTTTCTCCGTTCCCGGAAGTCCTTTAATAAATACAATAATTGTGATTGTTTACAACATGACGTCATTCCAGTCATCAGAATATAGGTCACAGGTGCTATGGAATGTTCTAGTCACCACACAAATAGTCTATAGGCCGTCCGTGTGGTACACAACTCACGAAACTGGTCCAATGCATATCTCGCGGAACATTCCAGAGAAACCACGAAGATGCGAGCACAGCATACAACAGGGTTTCAGGTAAACCGACGGGAAACCGAGACCAGCGTGTCACATAAGGAATATACTAGAACAATCAGGTATTGCTCATTACATAAATAACATTCTGACACGATAACCCGACCTAATTTCTCAAATATTGATTCGTCACGTAGGCCATTTCAAATACTTCCTATATTACAACATTAGATTTCTCACTAACAGTGACTAGCTTTAGGCTACAATGGGCCCTCGTTACAATGGATAGTGATAGACTATCACCTGCCAGCTCACCCTACCACCTCCCTCCTCATACCCCCCCCCCCCAGGAAGATTCCACTTTATGCATACACAACACAGGTGGTGATTTATTCTAGATGCTGGAAACCAAGATGTGTACAACAAAACATCGTATGTACAGTATGTATATGTACAAGTGGGCAAATATCAACTTGTGCCATGATGTGTATCATGCAATCAGCATGCCTGTACATCTCTGTGGATATTTAACAACACTGGAAACTTCAACTTGATGTTTACCTTAAACATTTCAGATCAAGCGACTGAATACGATAGATTCCTCGCCGGCCTCTCTGCTCATTTGACATTTTCCATAACAGAGAAACTGTGTGATAACTTTGAAGTTACAAATGAGAACAAGAACACAGTTATCTCCAGTCAGAATCCAGGACTCTCCTTCCTCCTGACAATTGATGAGATGGGTATCATTAATCCATCTGATGTCAGCAAATTAGAGACACCTTTAGAGGAATATCGTCTTCTCCAGGCAGTAGCTAAGATACACGAATACCAGTCCTTGGTACTTTCTGACGAAATCAAGGCACAAGATGAAGGTATTGTAAATTCATGTGTATGTTACAAACTTTACACTCCACTGGTACAAGTTTCATGCCAGTTATAAGGAACATTCCTGACTTAAGACTTCATAGCTCGAAAACAGTTAAACACACAAATGCACTCATTATCTAAAAATATTATGTGTGGATTACAGGATATTTTAGGGATATAATGAAGATAAAATATAATATATAATATATTAGATATAATATTTTAGGGATATAATGAATATATCTTTTGGGTCAATCCATGCCAAATCAACAGTGGCCTCCACGTCGACCCTCTCTGAATCGCCTGAAATTGATATGTCTTGCAATATGTCTCAAAGGATGAAATTGGGCAAAAAAACTTTTGAAAAGTTTTTGGTTGCTAGGATACGGCCCGGCCTAGCAACCAAATCCAGATTGCATTTTAAGAGCACTCAATTTGGAGGCATCTTTTGCATAAATGTAAAGTATTTTATGTCAGATATTGTAGTTCAAATCCATTCAATTCAATACTGTGCATATTTCAATGTCATAATAATATTTGCAATGTAGTGTCTGCTTCTGTTATAATTCACTTAAATAAAAGACTTTAAGTAATATAAAATGAATGTTTACCAGTACATACATGTACAGTGTGTACCGTTTATTATTGTGGACAGTGTGTATTTATTTAGTGCTTGGTGTAAAGTTAAACACTGTACTGAACATGTACACACATATATAGTACACACTGTACATGTATGCACTGGTTCACATTCATTTTCTATTCTGATATATAGGGTTGGTTAGAGGATGCGGGTGGGTGGGGTGGGTTACATGCATACAGACAATTTGAAGCAGAAGATTACCATACCAAATAATTCAGTATACCTTAAATGCATGTGTTATGCAGTCTCTTTGCAGTAAAAGTCAGTCACATACTATATATGCATAATCTGCATCGTGCACTATGGGAAGGGTGTTGGGGGGAGGGTGGGGGGGGGGAGTCAGTTAAAGAGTATTAGACAGAACACCCTTAATACATACATTCCAATAGTTTCTAATGTTGTTTAACATGGTCTCCTTGAATGAAGATACAATGTTACCACCGTTTGCCCTCGCAAGCATGTTTCTGTAGAGCTAATGTAACTCTCATATATGCCACTTTAAGCTGCTCATCAGAGCATTAATAAATTATCAAAATGATGTTTTAGCTCATTTTTTGCATCATAACTATACATGTCTTACTAGTTTTGTATTGAAAATCAAAAATAAACCTTTTAATTGTGACCAAATTTGACCTTGAAATGGCCAAAAAAGCCCAAAATGTTGGTAAAATGTGATGGTTGAGGGCGCTGTTCACAGGCATCGTTGGGCATATGACCCTGAAAATGCAGTTTATTGGTAGTGCTTATGCTAGTGTACCACCCCCATAATTGTTAAGCACCTGTATGCTAATGCTAAGAAGTTGTTGTCATTTGAATTACTCAAATCGGCTTTTGCAAGCATTTTCATACATATGAAGTGCGTGATTTTCGCAATTTTAGAGTTGTAAATTTGAGAAGATAACATAAAATACACAACTTTTTGACTTGAGTTTTTGAAAAAAGGGTCAATACACTCTTGAAAAATGGTATTTAAAGAAAAATTCAAATTTACCCGCAGGCCCAAATTGGACCCCCAATTAGGGCCAGAAGTGAGATTTCTTAAGTTTGAGGGCGCTGTTTGTAAAAGGTACAACCCGCTTGATATTTTTTTGGCACTTTTCCCGTACAACTACTACTGGACAAGGATCCTATGCAAATTAAAACTCAAACATGCCTTTGCTTGTGAATATAGAGCACACTCAAAGTAGGGCCAGAAAAGGCCTCTATCTCAATTCCTGCCATTTAATAATTACTTGTTACAAAAAATTGAGACTGTGGATTTTCCTCAAAATAAGCTTATTCGAAGACTGGTCACATGTCTTCCACAATATCTGCAAAATCAGACATAAAATACTTTACATTTATGCAAAAGATGCCTCCAAACTTGACACAAATTTAGGGCTCTTAAAATGCAATCTGGATTTGGTTGCTAGGTGTGGCCATATCCTAGCAACCAAAAACTTTTTAAAAGTTTTTTTAGCCCAATTTCATCCTTTGAGACATGTGGCAAGACACCATATCAATTTCAGGAGATTCTGAGAGGGTCGACGTGGAATCGACCCAAAAATCTGTTGATTTGGCATGGATTGACCCTTATATATTTATACCTTATATCTTATATATATAATATATTTATATCTGATATTTATATCTCATATAATTTATTTACACACACACACACACATATATATATATATGGGCAAATACACAGTAAACCAACACGAAATGATAACATAGAGGTTTTCCACCCCTAAAATTGATATTTCCAATGTTTCTGTAATGTTCAATATTACTCATTTGAAGCAAAGAGCTAGAGTAAAAAGTTTCAACTTCCTACTTGAATTTTGAAAAAATGGCCCATTAGAATCCTATAGGAAAATAACAGTTGAACATTGACATACACCAGAAATATATAACGGTTGTAACACATCACATGGCAGGCAATTTTTCATAAAGTTTAAAACATATAGTCTTGGACAGTTTCCTATGATGGCATATAGTCATACCTGCCACACAACCAAACGAGAGCAATAGGTGATGCATATCAGGCTTAGTAGCGCATGAAATAGGTAACGGTCGAACAGTATGTTGTGTTACAACTGTTATAAATGTACCACAAAAAATTGCGAAACTCAGAAAGTATACAGTGCATGTAGTTCCTTTTGTGTATACAGATTCCTACCATGAAATTGTTTATAAAAACCATGGAACTTCATTTGATGATGCACATGGGGGTATAGTGGTACGTTTGAAAAAGATTGACATACACATGAGTTACATTTTTGTATGTCAAACTTCTTAAAATTTGCCACCTGTGTCCCATGTGCACCAAAAAATGATGTTTTCAGTGTTTATATAAACCACTACTGGCTAAGATTCTGAGTGCAGTAACATGGGTCATATACATTTCAAATCTTTTGAGTTATGCCATTTTTTAACGTAAATTTATAACGGTTGTAACATTTTTTACATGTTCGCCCGTTATCTATTTCATGCTGTACTGAGCGTGATATATACATCATATATATATTACTCTAATTTGGTTGTGAGTTAGACATGACTGTATGCCATCATAGGAAAATGTGAAAGACTAAGTATGTTTCAAACTTTATGAAAAATTGCCATCTATGTGATGTATGTCAATGTTTTGCAACCGTTGTATTTTCTTGCCGTATGTCAATGTTCGACCGTTATTTTCCTATAGGATTCTAATGGGCCATTTTTTCAAAATTCAAGTAGGAAGTTGAAACTTTTTACTCTAGCTCTTTGCTTCAAATGAGTAATATTGAACATTACAGAACATTGGAAATATCAATTTAAGGGGTGGAAAACCTCTATGTTATCATTTCGTGTTGGTTTACTGTGTATTTGCCCATATAGTAAATAAATAAAGAATAACACACCAGAAAAATGTCACTTCACGACCGGTTTCGTCCTTTTGGGACTCATCAGGCGAAGGTACTGTAGAAATCGAACCCCAGAATCTTGTGTCACAAACCGAAGTCCATACCACTCGACCACAGTGATTCTACTGGTGTGAATGCATATATTTATTTACTATATATATATAAAGAGAGAGATAAAAAAAATTATCAAAATCAATAACCCAGAAAGCTATGTGAATTAATACAGCATATACCTCCTCTTTAGATAGAGCAAGTACCCTACAGTACTACAGCCTATGGTATTACATACACTGACAATCAACCTTGATCACACAAAACAGTCAGTACCAAACCTAAACCTCCAAGATCATGATGATGGAATTACTGCTTGAACTTCTTTTTAATCTGTTTTCCTTTCCTTTCTTTAGGTTGGTTTTATTGCCTCTGTGATTAATATAAAGATATAAATCATAACTGTATGAATTCCCTCTGTACATATACACGTATGCATTTCATACCATATGCTGCAGATCCAGTCATGTTTTGTTAAGGCTGTTGTAGAGATGGGTTTTTTAATACTTTTTTTTATATTTTCTTTCCTCTTTCACTAAAGTCATTTCAAGGGAATTGTTCTTCTTACTAAATAAAGTCTATCAATCCTCGAGAGAGCTGCATAATCCTTTATTGATTTGGGAGGAGGATGGTCTGACTCAGTATGCGTGAAGAAACAATCAAGTGAATTTAAAAGTCCCCCGAATGACAAAATTATTAAGAAGCTGCACTGCCTAATCAGGCTTGCTCGTCGATGTGATGCAGGAATGGATAACAGTGTAGTCATGATCATGGCTGATGGTGAGAGGTTGACTTGTGGATGATAAATTATATAATTTTGATGAATTTTGGATCATGAATTGTATTTTTAAATTTTATCAATACTTTTTAAGATAATGTATTCAGTGATAGACAGGTCTGCAGTGATAGTTGGAGATATTTAGGTAGTAATTAGTGATATTAATAGCAGGGTAATAATGTGTCTGTTATCACTATGAAATTTATGTTCAAATTGATGCATTTACAAGAAGTAAAAGGCACTGTATTTGTAATTCATACCAGGAATATTGTTTGGACTTTGCTATATTACTGCATCGTAACTAAATTTTTCACTTTCCCCATCTACATTTAGATCTTGCCAAAAAATGGTTAACTTTAAGCTCTGTACCCGTCTGACACAGATATGGTTGCAAAGTACTGTGATATTTCAATTTTTTCATTATAATTGGCATTTCCATATATATAAATTAAAGGTCCAAGCTTGTGACACTCTTGGTGTCCTTGTACTGTATAGGCCCACAGAACCAACTGCTGTTCGATCATGCACTGCCAATGTACTAAAAGGTTTATAAATTTCGTAACCATTTCCTACTCTAATGAAGTATCCAAACGTTTCTTTTGCTTTTTCATATATCAAGAAAAAAATAATATTGCACAGAAAATGTACAACTGTGTCAGGGATAGCAAAAGCTGTTGAGCTCCTAATTTATACAAGGAGCAATAAACGAACACTAAATACCTCCCAGATGCTGTAAATACCAAACGTATGCACTGAATTATGCAAGGATGATGGAAAATTACTAGTTATTATAGTAAATACAAAGCTAGTAATATACTATCAGATTGGTAATATTAACTAATCGTAAAATCCATTAAAATCTAAATCTCTGTTATAATGCTTTTAAGTACAAACATCAAATTCTCAACTTATTCAAGTTTTTTAAATCTCGTTCAATGAAAATTGGCCACAGCCAAGGTAATGAAGTGCATCCAAACATATACTGTACATACAATCAAAATTAAAGTCCTACAAACATCAGTCATTAAAATGGATGGAAACTAAGAATTACTATGGTTATAGCAAACTAAATTTTTAATAACTATATATGTGTACTGTACAGTACAGTAGATAGTAAAAAGTAAGGTCAGTACTGTAGCTAAGCTGCTGGTACTTTTACACTGTGTTCTTTGCAAGGCACTCGAATAAATGTATAAAACAAATTAAACAAGATAATTACTTCAAATTTGACACAGTCCAAACAAGTACAGTAGTGTATAGTGCAGTACTGTATCATTTCAGGACCGTCTGTGTCATTGTGAATTTATTGTTTGTCACATCACACTGCTTTTCACTATATTACTACTGTAAGGTCAACTATGTTGTACACCCTAACTATACATTATGTCAGATGCACTAAGAAAACTTGAATGTTACATCATCGAAACCACAATGCATTTTTGCATTCTGGTTGTATACGATTTTGCGATGAGATACCAGATAAATTATTCCCCCCTAAAAGAATGGACTCATTAAAACTAGAAATATTTATGATTTATTTGGTAAGTTCTAAGATGGTGACTGAATTATGATGGTCACTGACATGAACTGATATCACATTTGAGGACACTGTATCGACTACCGAGGAGATAACATGACAAGATGGCACAGTTCTTCTATAGTCTTGGACCATGTTTCAAATCTTGTGGGATACCATGCAGCTTTAAATACTAATTTCACAGTGTTAAGGCTTAAAGAATTTACAGTACACAATAAGAAAGCGCAATTTCCATACGGTTAATATGAATCTGTAACAGATTGTATTAAAAGTTTAATGAAATTATTAAATTGTACTTGCTTGTGCAGTGGTACAGTATGTGTGTGTATAAATGTATGTTTCTGTACTGAAACAGTACAACTGCCATGTATCCATTTAGGATTTAGTCGGTTCTAATAGTGTGTATCTGTAGGATTCTGTTAATAATCAAACACGGATTGTTTGGTTTCAAATCATTAATTTATAAGACATGCTTTATATCTAGACATACACGTACAGTACCTTGTACATGTGCCTGGACAGAGGTCATGACGGACAATTCACAGAATTGCCAGATTGTCTGGCCAAATGCTGGATGTACTTTCTGGCCACCCAGCCTTGACTGAATTGGATGAAAATCATAAAACCTTGAACCGGGAGACTCAGTAACATTTTCATGCATTTGTGAATGAAGCATGCCGCTATTTGAAAACACAATTGAAGACCAGCTCTCTTAGAATTTAACATTATCTCTCAGAAAAAAAATTTCTGTACCTGAAGGTAATGGCAGACAACATGCAATGAAGAATTTGTTGTAAATAGTTAAACGATTCAATACCATTCATGAATTCATAAGTGTAGTACTGTATGTACAGTAAGCTCTTCTAAGGTACTGTGTGAAGCAGTTGTGTACATAGATCGTCTAATTGTTTGGTAATGATGGAATTTTGAATTCTCTTAGTTTCCTTCAATACCCATACGGGCCATACTGTGGGGATACTTTTACACTGTACCCTTTAGCTCTCTAGCAACAATCTTGAAACTGAACAGAAACAGTTCAAATTTCTGATTGTGCAGGAAATCACCATGGCTATGCTCAAGTGCATTTGCCTATTGCATATATACATTTATACTTTAAGAAAACAAATTCAACAGCCATTGCAGTGTATGTTAAACACCTCTGTGTTATTTTTTGTTTGAATTGGCAAAGTATAAAATAGATACTGTACTGTGTATCAAAGAATCCTCTCCTTGGAATGGATACGTACGGTATTAGCAAAGCAAACAAATAATGCTTAATGAAATGGCACTGATAGATTGTAAATAGATCTAGAACATTTGAAAGTGTAAATATCTGAGTCAGATTCTTTTCTAAGTTGAATGTCTCTTTATATGTGAAACTTAGTACAACATACTGTAATTTAATTGCCACAAATCAGTTATAGGTTGTGCACTTACTGTACTAGATATGAGCAGGGCTCAAATTTTAATGGTTGTCCGATTGTCCAAGACGACCAAAAATCACGTCGGACAACCTAAAACCTTGCTTAGGTTGTCCGACGGACTGTAGCTGTATTTCTTTATAGAATTGTCAGAAAAGTTCTCTAGGCTAGGTTCTGAGATACTGTACAATTGTATCTAAGTTCAGTACCTAGTTAATATCTGGAGAATTTATAAACACAACATCTATCTACCCTTAGTGAAAGCTGCTGAACCTTTGGCATTACTGTGTATAATAATCTGAGGGAAGAAAATCCACTTGAAAATATGTGTAAGACACTTTGAATGGTAGAATGAGAAGGAAGGGCAATGACCGGAGGGGCCGGTCATAGAGGGGGCACAGTGTTAAAAGGTTACCAGGACATTCTAGGCACAGTAGAACGGGCTGCTAAGGTTGTGAGGAGAAAGGTAAGCGGGTAATAATCCAATGTAATCCGGGCAGTTTTCGAAAGATTGGAATCCACTACGAAAACGCATGAGTAAACACTTTGGATGGTAGAATGAGAAGGAGGGCATTGACCGCAAGTGGCCGGTCACTGAGGGTGCACAGTGTTAAAAGATTACCAGGGCATACTAGACACGGTAGAATGTGGTGCTAATGTTGTGGGGAGACAGGTAAGCGGGTCACTCGTAATATATAAACCAGTAAGTTTTATCATGTTACCAGGACATTCTAGGCACGGTAGAACGGGCTGCTAAGGTTGTGAGGAGATAGGTAAGCTTGTCACTCCTAAATATCCAAAAGAGTAAGTTTTGGAATATCTACATGTGACTATATTTACCGTACCTGTCTCAGCTGTACTATCGCACTTTCCATCTGTCGCGGGTCGATGAAAGTCGGAGGACGCAAATAACGGATTGAGAACAGTAGTTGCCGAGTTTCAGTGGAGTGAGTTTATTCACGGGAATATACAGATGTACAGTATGAAACAGAAAAACAGGAAAACCCTGAAAATATGAAAATAATAAATGCTTTCCTTGCAAACATCGGGTCGATACATTAACGTAATTTAACTTACTCAATAGCACATTACACAATATTACACAATAACTAACATAAAAGAAACGTGAACTTACGGGATAATGAACTGGCGTTCGCTCGGTTTTGCCTGGGTAGCTCAGCGGTGATACAATTGAGATTAGCCTATGGCTGACGGGTCGGTTACGAACCTCGGGGACACAAAGCAGTCCAGTTAATATCAGACTTCTTGGGCACACGAAGTAGCCCAAGTATACAATACAGGTTGGGAACACCATGGAGGTAAAAACAGATGGGAACACGAAGTATCCCAAGAATAACAAGAATTGGACATACGACACTAACCAATTGCTAGCTTGCAGAGAACCATACCGCCCTACTTCCAGACAGCATGCTAACACAATAGCCCGCATAACTAAAACATTCCTTAATACCACATGCCATTGATAGGCAAATATATGCATATACCTCGCATGGACACCGGCCTTGTGCCAAGAAAACCTTTAGCGTAGAAAATGAATATAAACTTATCACAGGGTAGTCTTCACCCAAACAGACATATATTAACTTGACCTGAAATATCTTAAACGATACCTGACCTGTGACACGTCCCCCTTCTTTAGGAAGATGCTTCATCTTCCCTGCAAATTTACAAATTGGGACCACAAGGTGTTCCTTTAACGAACTCAAAATGTGCGCCTCCTCCGAAAGTCAGGCAGGCCTGCTTAGAAAATCAGCACCATGATTTTCTGAACCCTTAATGGCTTTTACTATGAACCTGCACGTTTGTAAACACAGAGCCCAACGCATTACCCTACTATTCTTAAACTTAGATTTTGTAATATATGCTAGCGGATGATGATCCATTTTAAGTACAAAGTCTACTCCGTACAGATATGCTTGGAACTATTGCACAGCCCATTCATCCTTATTTGACCTTGAGGATTTCGTTAGGTCAGTGAGAGGGGTGGCTATGGCCGAAAAATTGGGAATGAACTTTTTGTAATAGCCAACTAGACCTAAAAATGACCTTACTTCCTTCTCCGTTCTCGGGACGTTAGCACCCAAGGCCTTAGTCACCGTTGGTCCTGTAGTTCACAAGGTTAGGCAGGCCGCTTAGTAATTTTCGCATCATGCGCGTAAACACAGCTGACGCATTAATTACACCAAATGGCATTACCTTAAATTGGTACAAGCCGTGATGGGTCACGAAGACAGTTTTACAGCGGTCATCCCGCGCGATGGGAATTTGCCAGTATCCCTTCGTAAGGTCAATTTTTGTGAACCTCCGGCAATCTTAGCCATAAGATTGTCTGTGACGGAATTGGCTCTGGATCGAACAACGCGATCCGGTTTAACTTCTGGAAGTCGATACAGAAGCGATTAGTGCCATCCTTTTTCCTAACTATATGTACTATATATGTACATAGCCTACAGTATAAAGTAGTAATGTTTTAGCACTGTGCCCCTTAACAGAGGAGCTGATTTCAACATCATCACAGTTTGCTTGACACAGGAAATTACCTTAAATCTATCTTCAAGGTGAATTAATGATTACATACATGGATCTGCATTCAATATGACAATTTTGTCCAGCTACATTATTTATTTCAAAGGTGAAATTCTGCATAAAATTATTCTTTATACATGAGTCCATTTGTCTGCACTATCTGTACAATTTAGTATAGAAGCAATAAATCCCTTGATTAAACCAAACATCGTCATATCCACCAAAACTATTGTCTATAAATTTAGTTACCATCCAAATTGCCAGTTTTCAATCGGTAGATCTAAAAGCTCATATATATTCTCAGGTGTAAATAAAACCAAGATTTAGTACACGCTATAGTCTAATTGCAATATTGGAATGCCTAAGACAACGTCATGTGGTTCTTTGAATACAAATTGAATTTGAAGGTTCGTTCAATTGGTTGATAACAGAGTTCACCTAATATTCCAGCAATATGCATTACATTTGCAGCCTTTTCATTCCTTTGCGTTTTGTCATTTCTTTGATTGCACCAGACCGACCAGACCACGAGTCTGAGCACCGTGTGTTGTGTAAATTTTGGCAAAGCGTGATTGTCTCATAATTTTTGAGATTTTGTGAAGACCGTTAATAATAACCCTAACCTGTGAGCAATTTGTTGATTGGACCATATTGCTGTGGTATATCCTTCATTATACACAGAATATATATGGAGATGATATAAAGCGTAAGGGCTGCAAGGTTGGGGAGATATATATGTTTGCTAAACTTGGGATGGAAGCTTGGGCTTAGATCATGTGACCTGGAGAAGGATGGTACAGTATACTGTACACATTTGACAATTAGAATATATGAACGAATAACGTACAATAGTGTATAATAGTGTTAACGTTGTCACAAAGGACATCGGCAATTACATATAAATTTACTTTTTGTATACAGTAATGGTATAAAAGGGGGTATAAATGTTTAAGATCTACATGCATGTAGTACTTTTTGGGTCTGTATGTAGATGACACATACAGTACTTGTTTAAAGTACAGTAGTTCCTCACCTACCCAATCATGTCGCTTCATAATGCCCGGAATTAATTAATTCAGATGTATGTGCATTTAAATGGCAGTTCCTGATGGATGTTGAGTATCGAGGAGTTACCATCAATACGTATCAGGCTGAATATTACCTGTAGGTATATTCCAGCTGTGTTGTCACATATTAATTATAGGTCAGTTCCTGACTAGTGTGTTCTTTCACATCTGACAAGGCATATATTTCAGTTATGTTCCTCATTTTTCCAATTCGTGAATGTGACCAACGGGAAATCCGACCAAATAAAAGGCTAATGTACTGTACAGGAAATATTCTGTAGATACTGCCCAAGCTGTGAGCGAGAAGTTCTCCTCTTGTTGTGGGTGTTTAATCTAATTAGGATTACAGTTTGTTGCCTGAAAAAGGCAATGTGTACATTATAGTTTGTATTAAAAATTAACCAGGTCACTGTCTGTGTTGCCATTGTAGGTTGTTTCTATAGTATCTCAAAACTGTCTGACATTTTTTTGATGTTGAAAAAACCCAACTTGAACTGGAAGTCCAGTTAGTCCCTTGTGACTTACGTACTTCCTCTATGACAAATAAACTTTGTGACGTACAGTCAGATACTAAATCTATAGTACAGGTAGTAAGCAATTTTTATTGAAAGTTTAGGATCTGGAGAGAGCTTATAATATTGAAAAGGATCTAGTCCAGAGGAAAATGTTCATCATTTCACAGATGAAAGAGGAACATATTCTAAGCACCCTGCAAAATTTGCATTTAATACAATTTCTATGGACTATTTGCTAGATATTATACATCATTTGAATTTGACACATTTTGCAGCAAAAGTGAACATGAGGCTAAAAGGCATGATGTCATACAGTAGGAGCATGCTAACATTGGTTTTTCCCCTTAAAATTGCAATGTTTGTTTTATATGTTAGTATTAATGTACACTATGGTCATATTTATATATTAATTGCTAACTTGACATATATCCCATATAGGTAAAAATGAAACCTGATCCAATCCAAGGTCAAAACAACTACCTAGTGAAATAAAGTAAAAGTGAAACTGTCAGTATGCAATTACTGTATGGTATGACATCAGACACCTGTTTGCTTCAAGTTCACTTGTGGTACAAACTGTGACAATTGGAATTATCAATATCTTGATTTGGATGCAAATTTCATCATCGGTGCTTTAGAATGTGTTGGTCAATCAACAATTTTAATTTTCCTCTGGATTGTTATCCTTTTATGAAGAAGAATCTTGTTTGAGTCATGATTCCAATGGTTTGATATATTTACATTTCTCCCCTCTTTTACCCATCTCCAATCTACTTTATAGCACTTTCTTATCTGCAGTACCTACTGTAATATGATCCAAATTCAGTGGTCAAGGAAAACCGCAGTGAAACTTTATGTAGAAACATACAGTACATATGGTGTGACATACAGGTCAACAGAACCTTTAACATAATCACCATACCTGAACATATGCTCTGCCTTTATGTACTTTCCTTTTAGTCAATTCCTATTAAGTTGTTTGCTTTACTACATAGATCTCCTGAGGTCAAAGACAAGCATCAGAAGATAAAATCCAGTGAATCCTTTAATCTAGCTGACATCCTTACGTTCTTAAAGCCAAACCAAGAATTGTTACATCCCGAGACTAACAACACCGCTACTGTAACAGTGTGCTTGCAGCCACGTTGTTTAATACTAACCGTAAGGTGCAGTTTACATGAGAACTTCAGAGGAGTTATCAGTCAGTTAAACATTTACAGTATGTATGTATCCTCTTTGTGCACTATGAACAGTCATGCTCGGGAAGATTTCTCTTGTCTCTTAAATCTCCTGTGTTTTTAGAAAGATTATCTAGGATTGATGGATTTTGATACTTGATGGCTGAAGGGGAGGCATTGAAGGTTGTCAAAGATGCTGCAGTTCTGCTGTATTAGTTCCATGCATTTGCATACTGTATATATGTCAAACTTTAAATGTAGGCATTTCTTTCTCAAAATATAATAATTGTTGGAGAAGATTAAATACTGTTCATTCATACTTAGTAAAGATTCCTAAATCCTATTGGTCCATTCAGGTCAGCTGACCGTGGTTAATCCTGTGAGTAACGCACGGTAAAATTACGGGGCATCACTTTAATAAATCTTTGGTTAAATGTAACCAAAAATGTTTTGTTTTATGATTTTTCCCCCACACAAATGGTAGTGTATGAATGAATGGGGTTAATCTACGGTCTAGCGTGCGTTACTCACATGATTAATGCACTCCGGGTGTTAATGCTATCGCTGGATGCACTCGGGCTCCGCCCTCGTGCATCGCTTGCATTATCCCCCGATCGTGCATTAATCCTGTGAGTAACGCACGCTAGACCGTTGATTAACCCCTTATTCATACCCCTTACATACAGTATATCTTACACTGCAACAGTGCTGCAATGTGGATATACAATATTTAAAAAACAATAGTTTGTATTTAACACAAGTAGACTCTTTTCTTTCAAATGGTAATAAAAGTGTAAACAGCAGTTATCACATAGTAATAATTTTTTAAAGCTTTCCTGTTTTAAAACAAATGATCAGTTGCAATCATTTTCACCCAAATATTCCAAACCTGACTGTTTATGAAAAATGAAAAATTCACATAATTTACTTTTATTTCTTTTTTGTAAACTCTTTTGCTCAACTACTAATTCCAATAGTTGTATTTTCATAAAATGGGACTAATGACATATATACTTCCATCTAGTTCCTGTCCTCATACCAGGCATAATTAATAGTACTCAGTACACTTTATCTCCAAATTGTAGTATGTTAAAATATCAAACATGTAATGTAAATAAGATGTAATTGGGTTTACATACATTCATGTTTAAAGGCATTGAAGACTCCCCCCAAAACGTGTGCGGCCATCTGAAAAAGTTAACTTTATGTTGCTTGGAAGTGATGTTTTGTTTTGTTCGTGTCGCTACAAAATGCAGACAGTAATGAAACGTGATACCTTAATTGTTATCTTTAGCTTTAGCTGAGATGTCCATCGCTGTATCGTTTGTATACTGTGCTGTGGGTATTGACCGCAGCTGTATGTACTGACTGCACTAGTGTCTAATTACCGACGGTATAGCAAGCTGTGTGTGTATTTTTTTGGGATCGATGGTGGTGTTTAACACTTCTGTTACACCTCATTCGAAACTAGGTCAAATTACCGGCATTAGACGTTTCTTTTTGCGCGAGTCTTCACACCCTTTAACTTTGATGTTCAGTGTGAGTATTATCTGCAGCAATGATATGATCAGTACTTCCAATGCAGCAGCATGTTATGTTAATAAGATGTATTGGGTTTACATACATTCATGTTTAACTTTGATGTTCAGTGTGAGTATTATCTGCAGCAATGACATGATCAGTACTTCCAATGCAGCAGCATGTTATGTTAATAAGATGTATTGGGTTTACAGCCGCCCGCTGGTGCCCGGCATGAGCACATCCCTGCATACACAGTAACAGAAAAAGTTTAGATCTATCTTACCTTTAAGAAGATTGCTCATTATGGGAAACCAACCATTTGTACTTGTCAAGATCACTTACAATTGGTTCAAACAAAATTTACCTGTTTTGCTCATTATGCATTGGGTTCCTCTACTGACAGAGGAATTGATTTGGATACAGTACATGTCTTTCCTCTATACTTCCTCTTGAAGAATTTCCCCAGATAATGTCTTATAAAACGAAGAAAAGTGGAAACATTGTTACAAATTTCAAAATGTCTCTTGAGGCCAGGGTGAAATTGACCAGGTGGGTTTTATCATCCAGATCATAGTAATCCATGAGTTATTTATACCCATACAAAATAGTCATCAGAAAAAGGTAAGAAAAATCTGAAAAAAAGGTTGTGATTGTATTGCCATGAGCGTCAATGAAGTTATCAGCATCCACACCTGGACGGTTTGTCTGTAGTAGCTATTGTAATTTGTAACATACAGCTCTGCATTTGGTCATTTAGGACATATTCATCAGTTATTGCTCAGTGTTGTTGGTCATAAATGTAGCAGCATGGTTAGTGTATTTTGCAGTGGCGTAGGAAGGTACTCTTGAGTGGGGGGGCTGAAGACTGATGGCCGGCCTGGGGGAGGGGTCTAAGGGGAGTGGGTGTCCTCCTCCCCTTTGGAAATTTTTTGCATTTCCAGTTGGCCTCAGATGCAATTTGGTGCAATATAGCACTCTTCAACACCCACTCCATTTTGTAAATAATTTTGCATTTTCACCTGGCCTTAGATGCAATTTGGTGCTCCAAATGAGATTTTTTTCTGCCAAAATGTTCTGAGCACCAAGGGCAGAAATGAAAAAGGGGTTTTCTGACTTGCGAAGCGGGGGGCGGAATGATACTTCCGCCCCCCATATTTTTCACGGGGGGGCTGGTGCCTACGCCCTTGGTATTTTGAGGGAAGGAAGAAAGGACCACCTACAGTATAGCAAGGTAGCGAAGAAAAGAACTGATAGAAAGATGTGGGGTCTATACAGTACATGCAAACATTTTAAAAATGTTAAAATTATGAGCAGTTTTAGTTTGAATATTTTAAAACTTGATAAATACTCCATCTTTCCCTCCATATGTTCATGTCACCATTCTGATTTTGTTAAGGTCCATACCTGAGTGGGGATGGGGGGGGGGGTTTTAGGAAATGGTCTTGCTGACATCATTGAGTACTGATATTCACAATATTGGTATCCCAATTATTGATATCACAGTTTTTAATTCCAAAATATATCCAGACTTTCCAGACTGGTGAACCACTGCCTTGTTTTGAACAGTATGATGAACGTACTGTAACCACCACATATCAGGTTAAGTATTATTGTTTCTAGGACTCCACAAATTTGTAAAACTTCTCGCCAACTGGCGACCGAGGCTTAAATTCTACTCGCCAAAATGTTAAATTAACTCACCATTTTTCATCGCTAATTGTTTGTGTGATTATAGTGCCTAACTGTATAGTGTTAGTTGTTTACAGCAAAAACGATCTTTTTAAATTGTGGTTCATCTAAAGTGTTTAAACATGATATCAATGAATTTATTAAACGGTGAAACATTGTAAGCATACAGTAGTTTAGGACTTGCTTTGTTAAAAGTGACCACAGATAAACAAAGTCATGGCTGACCATCTGTAACTTTCACTGGACATGACATAAGACTACTGTATCAGTGTATGTGTTAGTATCGTTAACAAGTTAAGATAAGGCTTGGCACTGACAATTATTATTATTATCGATGGATTGAGTGTCAGACTTACTGCTTTCATTGGTCAGGTCTCGAGAATTATCATTTTTGTTTTGACTAAAAATTAATCCAATAAACTTCCTGTTGTTCACTTCGAGATATGTCATGTTATTTTGGCAAAATTATTATTTCACGTTTCAGTTTCCTTGAATCACTACACTTTGTAAAAAGTCACCACACCTGAAAAATCTCTGTACATCATGTACGTAAAAATAATGAGCGATTTTACACAGTTAACTCACATTGACATTGGTCGTTAAATGCGATTTGGACTTGCTTCAAGTTCACTGTAATTAAATTCCTTATAGGAATATATACATTTACTGTTGCTGATGAAGGAAGAAACCACAAAGCTCAGACAGCAGTTACATTGTGATACTTTGAAATACTTTTGGTGGAAATACGCAGGTTTTCTTTTCCTTATTTTGTTTAAATAGCACACTTTCTTTTTCTACTAAGGTTCACGCAAAAATGCGAAGATGATTAAATGATGATTGAATGAAGTTGAATCGTTCGAAGATGCGGAGGGGGGATTTGCAAACTAAATTTCATCATCTGATGAGTCGCTTGTTGGTGGTGATTTTTGATGTTTTGATGTTATGTTTGGGGCTCGATGTCCGTCGGTGTGACGTCGCCCTTTGCTGAAAGTTCTGTGGGTAGTTTTGATACTATTGAGTATTGACAGAACTTTGAGAATTCCATTTCACAAGTTGCAGAACTCACTGGCAGAACCACCATTACTTTAAATAATTCAGAAAACAGAGGGTAGTTACAGCCTTCCTGGATTACAAGCTGGGATAGGGGACCAAATGGAATATTTTTGCCACTGATTTGAGTCTTTGAGTTGAGCCCACTCAATTTGAATTTCCTCCTTTACTTATTCTAGCGACAAGCCATCTGGGTTGATTGTTCTGATCATTTAGCAGCAAAGTACTCAAATGATCAGCCATCCTCCCAAGCTCTTCAACAACCCATTAATTCAAAGTTTTGTCTTTTCTTGCTGGCCATAATAAGGGTCAACAATTTGGTAACAGAACTGACAGTTTGTGGACGAAATTTTACTTGCCATTGGCGCGTTGCCGATCGTATTTGTCGAGGCCTGATTGTTACAAGTTTGTCAATATTTAACATTTACAATGATTAAGAAGTGTTTTGGCAACACTTGCTGTATTGCATTGGATTAATAACTTTATTCTTTTATCTTCTTATCTTTTATCAAACAGACTAGTGACATTTCAGTTTTTGAAGTCAACATCCGTTACATTGGTGGCCTTATATCCATGTATGGATTAACAAAAGATGAGGTGAGTTTTATGGATAGAATCCTTCTTATTCATTGTAATCTTTGAATCTATTCTTATTTAATCTATATACTGTAAAGGTTACACAACAGTGGCCGTTGAAAATCTATGATTTACTTCGCTCCCCGCTTACCTGTCTCCCCACAACATTAGCACCTCATTCTACCGTGTCTAGTATGCCCTGGTGATCTTTTAACACTGTGCACCCTCAGTGACCGGCCACCTCCGGTCAATGCCCTTCCTTCTCATTCTACCACCCAAAGTGGGGTTACACAACAGTGGCCGTTGAAAATCTATGTTACGAATATATGTAACACTTCTTTGTGTAAAGTCTTCATCGGTGTTTCATCAGATCTGCTTTTTGAACAATATGTCATTGGAATTAATTTGCTTTTCGCATATTTAGTACTCAATACATTCCTGCAGATAGTATTCTTGATCCAGACTGGCTTGGCATGTAAATGTATTATACTTTAATTTACTTTCTTTGTAAAGCGCCTTGAGCAGTGTCAACTTTTGTTTACTGATTTGGCGCTATATAAGTCTCATTTATTTGTTATTATTACTTAGCATTAATTAAGCAATGTATTATTTTGTAACATGTAAGTGGGCCTCCACTGAGGAGCTTAAAATAGCTCTTCAGACATTTAGCAAATCTTAAAGGTAGATACCTTGAAAATTGCAATACTGTAGCTAAAGAAACAACACTGTACTTTAGCACCCAAAGTTACTTTATCCTCGCTTACCTGTCTCCTCACAACCTCAGCACCCTCATTCTAACGAGTCTAGAAAGAACTGGTAACCTTTTAACACTGTGCACTCTCTGTGTCCGGATCCCTCCTGTCAAAGCCCTCACTTCTCATTCTTCCCCCCCCCCCCCCTCCACCAACGATTCCACATTAATTTGTTTCTGTTGATTTGCAAAGCTAACATTCTATATTATTTGCAAATGGTACCCAATGTTCCACTTTCCTTGAAATGTCAACTTTAAGTTACTTCCATAACTTCCATTTGCTCACTTACCTGTCTCATATATACATATGATCTAAGTACAGTACCTATAGTCCTACTGTACTAACTGGAAACCAATGCCCAAACGATAAGTATGAAGCACTAATTGTATGTAATACAATATTTGGAAAGCGACTTGAAAAAACCAAAATATTACTCTTGATTCAGATTAATCCAAGATTGATTTGGTTTTAAAGTTCACTACGTGCAACTGCAGTAAACAACAGGAAGGAGTTTGCTTTTATTTGTCATTTCCTACAGACCAAGCAGAAACTTCCTGAATGGAATTATATTTCATTGTTTTTCGATGGTACCTACAGTACTGTATGTTCCTTATAGGAATACGGATCATTTTGTGTCAAAGTTGAGAAAGTTCAACACTGATAATGACACTGGGACATTGGGAATGGATACTGTATCAA